>PISX010019821.1:0-37111 GCA_004024625.1 Mellivora capensis
TTTTAAAATACAGTTTTTATTATTGCAAATGCAGTAAACGAACGTGCTAGGAAGTTAGAAAATACAGATAAATATGAAGGTAAAAACACGTCATTCCTATCATTCGGAGATGAACGCTGTCAGTACCTTGGGATATCTTGCTCCATGCGTAAGACAGTGGATATTTGTGCATGCTTTTGAATCCTAAAGCAAAATCACGTGTCACACCGCCCGTGCTGAGAAGGAAGGTGGTTGTTTGTAATTGGTAACTGCCACCTTTTCACGTCCATCCATTTATTTTATCCTCCGCCTCCACTCAGGTTTCTCTGATCGCCCTTAAATGTCCATTTCAGCTGGTTTGTTCCAACCCAGGACTGTGCTCCGAGATCCCTGCGTCTCCTTTTCTCAGGGACAGCTTCCTCTTTGTTCTCATGACCGTGACCGTGGAGCTGGCCCGGCCAGCTTTCCTGCAAGATGCCCACCTTCTGGGTGTGTTGCATTTGTCTCTCATGGTGTCATGAAAGTTGATCCTCTCCCCCACTTTGTTTATGAACCAGAAGCCAGTTATCTAGGTAGGATTCCTCGCTCTTTCCTAGAAACCGTCGTAGGTAACGCCATGCACTTCACACTGACCGGGGTGCTCTGTCTGACGACACCATTAGTGAGCTTGGCCACCAGGTTACGATGGTCACAGCTTGATTTGTCCAGTCAAATAATTGCCTTTTCTCCTTGATGTTCACAAATGATCTGTGGGGTGCTATCTTGGCATGCTAGAAATATCCGGTTTACACCAATTTTAACATCATCTGCACATCCCTGCTGGGGCCAATGGCTTCCTAAAGTTTTGCAGAATGCTGGTTTCCCAATTCCCTCTCAGTGTTATCCGGCATTCTTCTGTAAAGCAGAACTTTCCTCCATCAACCAGGTCATTGATTTCTTGAAAAATACCGTTTTTCCTGGAAAGGCTGGATAAAGGCTTAATTCTTACATTTTAATTGCCGGTTTTCAAAGTAAGTCACAGCGGATTATGACAAAGAAATTTTGCTTGAGCTCTCTCTTTTTTATTATTACGGACTTACCTATTTTCGCTGCTGTGTTGTGTTTCAATGGGCTCTCACATTTTTTGTTGCTGTTGCAGCTGTCATCCCTTTGCACAGTGGGGGCTTCGAGGCCACGTCAAGGCTCGAAACTGGAAAGTATATTTTACATGTCATTGAAACGAAAGCACCGTTCTGCTTCCTTTGTAAGGACACACGATTGCATGTAGGGCCTGCCTGGACCAACCAGACCCATCTCCCCATCTCAAAATCCTTAACTCGATCACCCCTGCAAAGGAATTTTTTCCCCATTTATGCTAACACGTACAGGTAACAGGGAGTGAGCTGTGGTTGGCTTTTGGACGGGGTTCTTCAGCCTGCAGCCATCCAGCTTCTTGTTACTTGCTCATCCAGTACAAAGTGAGCAGCTTTCAGATAACTGAAAATCTTTGTTTACAAAGTATAAAGATACTAAGTGAAGCTTAACTTTAATTTGTCACTTTATTGCCCTTAAAATTAAACCATTAAGGAAGGGGCTTCAAAGTGCTGCGTCGAAGACTCACTTGAGATCAATCCTTTCTCTGTGTTTAGGTGTGTTTGTCTCAGTTTGCTTTCAGTTGCAAGGGTCCAAAAAAATTAGTCACCTCAAAAAAAAACAACAACAAACAACAAAAGAAAGAAACTGAGGGTTGTGGAAACGGAGGTGGGGGGTGGCGTAACTGGGGGTGGCCATTAAGAAAGGCACGTGAGGGGGCCTGGGTGGCTCAGTTATTAAGCCTCTGCCTTCAGCTCAGGTCATGATTCCAGGGTCCTGGGATTGAGCCCCACATAGGGCTCCCTGCTCGGCAAGCCCGATTCTCCCTCTCTCACTCCCCCTGCTTGTGTTCCCTCTCTCCCTGTGTCTATCTCTGTCAAATAAATAAATAAAATCTTTTAAAAAAAGGGCATGTGATGTGATGAGCACTGGGGGTTCTATGCAACTAATGAATCATTGAGCATTACATCAAAAACTAATGATGTATTATATGTTGGCTAACTGAATTTAAATAAAAAAATTTAAAAAACCCAATTATAAAAAGGAAAAAAAATTAGATAATATATTTCATGGCTCCGGGTGTCCTTTTTCGGAGGTTGCGAACTGGGGGCCAAAGTCATGTGTAAGGCATCTGGGCCTGCTAGAGAAGACAGGATCTTCCCCTCTTTGGACTCGATGGGTGCCCTGCCTCTGCACAGCCGTGGGGGCTCCTTCCTTGTCCCCCCTGCAGGGTGCTCACCCTCCTTTATGCCACCTGGTTTTTCCCCTTTCTTTCCTTTCCAGGACTCTCTACTTCCTACTTCCTTCTAAGCCTTTCTGTCTGTTTCCCAGCTTGTACTTTCCCCAATCTCTCTTCTAATCTAATACTTTTCTAATCTCTCTACCTAATTTGTACGACTCTGCCAAGGTGCCGGGAGTGAGGTGAGAGGGGGCGAGAGACCACTTGGAACTGGGGTCTTCTACTAGGGAGCCCAAGCTTTGTTCACCCTCCAAGTCATCTAGCGCGGCGAACAGGAAGGAGTGAGACCTGTATGGTATCAGTAAGCTCAGAAGAAAGCACCTTTGCTGTGCAAATGTATCTGGGTCTCTGCTTTTGTGTTTTCTACCGCCTTATTTGTCCTTATGGTTCTGTGAAATATCTGTTGGAGAAATCTCAAACTTGAATCAGCTGAATCAAGGAAAAAAGTGTGAAGCCATACGATAGTTCGTCTTTGTCTGATCGACTTATTTCACTTAGCATAATACCCTCTAGTTCTGTCCATGCTGTTGCAACTGGTAAGATTAAAATTTTTTTGATGGCTGAGTAATACTTGTATATGTAATTTAAGAAATAAAATGGAGGATCATGGGGAAGGGAGAGAAAAATAAAATAAGATGGAATCAGAGAGGAGACAGACCGTTTCTATAGGAAACAACCTGAGGGTTGCTGGAGGGGAGGGGGATAGAGGGATGGGAAAACTGGGTGACGGGCATTAAGGAGGGCACGTGATGTGATGAGCTTTGGGGGTTATATACAACTAAGGAATCACTAAACTCCATATCTGAAACTAATTAAAAAAAAAAAGGAAAAGAGAGATCCTTTGTTCTAGAGAGGTCAGAATGTCCCTGGAGGCCATGCATGATCCTTGAATGACAATCTTCTAGCTGCAAATCTCAGATAGTCTGTGCAGCTGGGACAAAGGAAGTGAGCAGAAATTTTGAGAGTGTGACAGTTTGGACAGGAGTGAGAATCTTTAATTTCGGTCTTCATAACCCAGAGTGTTTCTTTACACGCTATTTTGCACACATGGTCCTAAATCTTTTCTTGAGAGCACAGGCAACTCGAGGCAACCTAGAAACGTCTGTGCATCTGAATTTGCATCGTGGTTCAACAAACCTAAGTCTTCCTGGGAGATGGAATATAATTCAAACCCTTTTCTTCAGCTTGTCTTGATTGTATGACTTGGTAAAGGAAATAAGACTACTACAAGGATAGGGTAATTTATGTTATGGGAACTCTGCTTATTACAGAGACATTCTTGAAATTACACTGTTGCTGCTTTTAAATATTAATTCCGTTTCCTGAAAGAATGAGCAAAAGAATTCAAGCAATTCTAAAGCACATGGAGGGGAAACAAAGTTCCCAAGAAAAGAAATTGCTACAAGGTGAAATACGCAACTTGACAGCATACATACATTACATTGTTATAAATGCCTCAGACTGGTTTGCATCAAACCTAGGATGTGTTTTGATAGAGCGTGGTAGTTTTGAAGACGTGACAAGTGATGAATGTAGTACTTAGTGTGATAGTTTCTAAGAAATGAATTTGATTTCTTGGATGGGGAGGTGGTTGAAGGTGTATATTAACCATTTCTGTTCCCTAAGGTGGAATTTGTCACTTGGGAGCAATGATGGAGTAAGATTCATTTTAGTGAGTTTAGAGAATTAGAATTCCAAGATAAGTTTGATTGGAATGGTTTCAGGAATCACCAAATTATTAGGAATGTGTGATCTAAACAGACCGGGGCAGCTGCCTGGGTGATAGTAATCTTTTAGAGTCATTTCTAAGCCACTCCTTTTTTTTACGTTTTTATTTAAATTTCACCTAGTTCACGTACAGTGTAATGTTAGTTTCAGGTGTACAATATCGTGATTCAACACTTCCTACAACACCCGGTGCTCATCAAGACAAGTGCACCCCTTTGTCCCTATCACCTGTCTCACCCCTCCCCACCGCCCCACCTGGTAACCATCAGTGTGTTCTCTAGAGTTAAGAGTCTGTTTCTTGGTTTCCCTCTCTCTCCTTTTCCCCCTTTGCTAGTTTGTTTTGTTTGTGGACTTCTGCATATGAGTGAAATCATGTGGTCTTTGTTTTTCTCTGACTTGTTTTGCTCAGCATAATACACTCCAGCTCCCTCCATGTTGTTGCAACTGGCAAGATTTCTTTTTTTTTTTTATGGCTGAGTAATATCCCATTGTGTGTGTGTGTGTGTGTGTGTGTCTCACATGCATAGAGTAGAATGTATACACACACACACACACACACACAATGGAATGGTGTTCTTTATCCATTCATCAGTTGATGGATGTTTGGGCTTTTCCGTAATTTGGCTATTGTAGATAATGCTGCTGTAAACGTCCACGTGCATGTATCTCTTTGAATTAGTCTCGTAGTCTTTGGGTAAATACCTAATAGGCCAATTGCTGGATCATAAGGAAGATGTATTTTTGACTTTTGGAGGAAACTCCATACTATTTTCCACAGTGGCTGAACCAGTTTACATTCCCATCAGTGGTGTAAGAGGGTTCCCCTTTCTCTGCATCCTCGCCAGCACCTGTCGTCTCTTGTGTTGTTGATTTTAGCCATTTTTACAGGCATGAGGTGATAGCTCATTGTGGTTTTGATTTTCATTTCCCTGGTGATCCGTGATGATGAGCATCTTTTCATGTGTCTGTTGGCCAGCTGGAGGTCTTCTTTGGAAAAATGTCTATTCATGTCTTCTGCCCATTTTTAAATTTGATTATTCATTTTTTAGGTGTTGTGTTTGATAAGTTCTTTTTTTTTTTTGGTAAGATTTTTATTTATTTGACAGAGAGAGAGAGACCATGAGAGAGGGAACACAAACACAGGGAGTGGGAGATGGAGAAGCAGGTTTCCCTCAGAGCAGAGAGCCTGATGTGGGGGTCGATCCCAGGGCTCCGGGATCATGACCTGAGCTGAAGGCAGATGCTTAATGACTGAGCCACCCAGGTGCCCCAGATAAGTTCTTTACAGATTTTGGATATTAACCCTTTATCAGATATGTCATTTGCAAATATCTTCTCCCTTTCCATAGGCTGCCTTTTAGTTTTGTTGATTGTTTCCTTTCCTGTGCAGAAGCTTTTCATTTTGACATAGTGCTAGTAGTTTTATTTTTGCTTTTGTTTCCTTTGCCTCGGGAGACCTATCTAGAAAGAAGTTGCTATGGCTGATGTCAGAGAAATTACTTCCCGTGCTTTCTTCAAGGACTTTTAGGTCTCACATTTAGGTCTTTAATCCATTTCAAGTGTATTTTTGTGAGTGGTATAAGGAAATGGTCCACTTTCATTCTTCTGCATGTTGTGTCCAGTTTTCCCAGCACCATTTGTTGAAGAGACCGTCTTTTTCCTGTTGTGTATTCTTTCCTCTGTTGTCAAACATTCTTTGACTATAGAGTTGTGGGTTCATTTCCGGATGTTTTGTTCTGTTCTGTGGATCTATGTATCTGTTTTTGTGCCAGCATCTTACTGTTTGGTGTGACTACTGCTTTGTGATATAACTTGAAGTCTGGAATTTTGATGCCTCCAGCTTTGCTTTGCTTTGCTTTTTCAAGTTTCCTTTGGCTATTTTGCGTCTTTTGTGGTTCCATACACATTTTAGGATTGTTTGTTCCAGCTCTGTGAAAAATGCTGTCAGTGTTTTGATAGGAATTGCAGCAAATGTGTAGATTGGATAGCACAGATATTTTAACAATATTTGTTCTTGAAATCCATTGGCATGGAATGTCTTTCCATTTCTTTGTGTCATTTTCAATTTCTTTCAGCAGCGTTTTCCAGTTTTCAGAGTGCAGGTCTTTCACCTCTTTGGTTAGGTTTATTCCTGGGTATCTTATTACTTTTGGTGCTATTGTAAATGGGATTGATTCCTTAATTTCTTTTTCTGCTGCTTCATTATTGGTGTAAAAACCCAACAGATTTCCGTACCTTGATTTTATATCCTGTGACTTTACTGAATTTGTGTATCAGTTCTAGGAGTTTTTGTTGGAGTCTTTGGGTTTTCTATATAGAGGATCATGTTGTCTGCAAGTAGTGAAGATTTTACTTCTTCCCTGATGATTCAGATGCCTTTTGTTTTCTTTTTGTTGTCTGATTGCTGAGGCTAGGACTTCCGTTACTATGTAGAATAAAAGTGGTGAGAGTGGACATCCCTGCCTTGTTCTTGACCACGGAGGAAAAGCTCTCAGATTTTCCTTGTTTAGGATGATATTAGCTGGGGGGTTTTTCATATATGGCATTAATTATGTTGAGGTATGTTCCCTCTAGACCTACTCCATTGGTTTTTTTTTTTTATCATGAATGGATGTTGTACTTCGTCAAATGCTTTTTCTGCATCTATTGAAATGATCATATGGTTCTTAAACTTGCTTTTATTAATGTGACAAATCGTGCTGATTGACTTGTGAATATTGAACCACTTTTGCAACGCAGGAACAAATCCCACTTGATTGGGGTGAGTGATTGATTTTATGTATTCTTAGATTCAGTTTGCTAATGTTTTGTTGAGCATTTTTGCATCTATGTTCATTTTTTTACTGGCCTGTAATTCTCTCTCTTTATTGGTGGTGTCTTTCTCTGGTTGGATAATCAGGGTAATGCTGGCCTTACAGAATAAATTTAGAAGTTTCCTTCCTTTTCTATCTTTTTGGAACAGTTTGAGAAGAATAGGTATTAATTCTTCTTTAAATGTTTGGTAGAATTGCCTGTGAAGCCATTGGGTCCTGGACTTTTGTTTGTTGGGAGCTTTTTGATGACTAATTCAATTTCTTTTCCAGTTATTGGTCTGTTCAAATTTTCTATTTCTTCCTTTTTCACTTTTGGTAATTTATATGTTTCTAGGAATTTACCCATTTTTTCTAGGTTGTCCAGTTTGTTGCCATGTAATTTTTCACAGTATTCTCTTGTAACTGTTTGTATTTCTGTGGTTGTTTGCTATTTCTCTTCTCATTTGTGATTTTATTTATTTGGGTCCTTTATCTTCTCTTTTTGAAAAGTCTGGCTAGATACTTACCTATTTTATTAATTTTTTTTAGAGAACTATTTCCTGGTTTCACTGATCCAGTCTATTGTTTTTGTTTGTTTGTTTAGTGTCTGTATTATTTATTTATGCTCTAATATTTTTATTGCCTTCTTCCTGCTGGCCTTTGGATTCATTTATTGCTCTTTTTCTAGCTCCTTTAGGTGTAAGTTTCGGTTGTTTACTTGAGATTTTTCTTTCTTCTTGAAGTCGGTCTGTTTTGTTGTATAGTTCCATCTTAGGGCCACTTATGACGCATCCCAAAGGTTTTAGACTGTTGTGTTTTCATTTCATTTGTTTCCATGTATTTTTCAAATTTCTTCTTTTATTTCCTGGTTGACCCATTCATTGTTTAGTATAATGTTATTTAACCAACATGTATTTGTGGTCTTTGCAGATTCTTTTTTGTGGTTGACTTCTGGTTTCATAGCGTTGTGGTCAGAAAATAAGCCACCCCTTTCTCTCTCTCTCTCTCTCTTTAAGGTTTTATTTATATATTTGAGAGAGAGAGTGTGCATGTGAGCGAGCATGAGTGGGGGGGATGGGGTGCAGAAGGAGAGGGAGTAGCAGACTCCTTGCTGAGCAGGGAGTCTGATGTGAGGCTTGATCCCAGGACCCTAGGATCATGACCTGAGCCACAGGCAGACACTTAACTCACTGAGCCACCCAGGAGCCTCAAGTCACCCCTTATTGATGGAACCCTTGTGTTCCTCTCATCCCACCATGAGGTCTTTATGGATGCCAACTCCAGTAGTGATTGATTAAAGGGTAGGAACTTGACTTGAATCAAAGTTTTTGTAACTTACCTTCCTAGCTACAATAATTGGTCTGGGGGTAGCATTTAACTAGGGTTACAAGTGTTTTGGTTTGCTTGGATTTCTCCCTTTCAAAATTGAAAGTCCCAAATATCCTGGAAACCTCCTCAGTCTCAGGAATACTGGCCAGTTGATCGTCCAACATTTAACTAAGCTGGGATAGTTTAACTAAGAGTTCTTTGGAAATGGAGTCTTTCTCTTTCTGGCCACAAAACTATGAAGATTTAAGTCCAGAGTATCTGGCAGCTATGTTTCCAACCTTGGGACTAAGCTCATCTGAGACAGTAAAGCCCACTTGAAGAGAATGAGATGGATACAGAGTCACCAAGCCATTTGAGTCCCTGGTTCCATCTACTCACCTTTGCAAGGAAAATGTGCCTAATATGATGGACTGCCCCCTTTGCCCAAACTTTTCTAAACTGGGCTCTGTCAGTTGTAGCCAAAGAATCCAAATGCGGTATGTTTGCCCCAGATAAGCTCAGGAGTTTCTGACTTTTAATCTTTTTATAATTTTTCCCAGTTTTGTAAAACTTAACAAAAAAAGGTAGAAACATTTTAAATAGTAATTAGAATTTAGGTTGGAAAGGATCTTGGAGGCTTTGAAGGCTGATCCTGCAGATAGGCAGAATTCTTTCTACAAAATGCCTGGAACAGTTTGGTATAAATCACTTTTCTTCTCTTGTTATCAAGCCCGGTTTTATCATAGCGTATAAGGCATTTCACATCTGATCCATGAATCTAGGGCTTGGTACACAGAGGTATGCTGCTTCTGTTAACTGACTTTCTGTTGAATGGAAGCATGTTTAATTGGACTTAAGTCAATTGTAGTGATCCCTTCATTTTAGTTTTATATTCGGAGTTTGGCAGAGAGTCTTCTTAGAGAGTTATAGAGTCAGATTCTTAAGAATAAGGGGAAAATCTTATAACCATAGTTTATCGTGTGTATAATGTTATACAGATCAAATAAATTTTGCCCATTTATATTTTATAATTCCTCTCTTAGATGTTTGAGAATGTGGCTGTATTTTGACATATGATCATGTAGAATGTATAGCAGTGGTGTCCAAAATTTCTCTTTGGAAAAATAAAATGTTCTGTCATAACTCGTGTTTTTATGCTTTGGGAAAAGAACTGTCTGTTCACTTAGTCGATAAAAATTGACCGAGTGGCTCTCCTGTGAATAGAAGTTTGAGGAGTTAAGAGCCTTCAATCACCACCTTACTGTGTGTCTAGGAAATGGGAGATGTATCATCTGCACGCTTGCAGCTTCGAATAATAAAAAGTACTATTCTAACTGTCCTAAACAAAAGTGAGATGCTTTTTGCTTATATAATGGAAAAGGTGGACCGGGCTCCAAGGCTCTCATTGCTACTACGTCCTAGCTGGTCTTTCCAGTTATTAGCTTTACTTCTTCTGTGTGAATTCTTTCTCAGAAAGGACTCTCCTCCATCCCATGGTGGTAAGACGGCTGCAGCCCAAGTCTCCCTTTGTTCTGGGAGGAAATGGGGAGGAAAGGAGCATGTGTCTTTCCATCAGCAATTGCAGCAAAGTGTCCTTGTTCCTCTTAGTTTTTATTCTCTATGGATTTTTACCTCCAAAAATCAATCACTGTAGCTTGAAGATTGCAATGTGCAGAGGATAACCTTAGGCTTGGGTTACAGCCTCCCTCCTGGAACCAGGGTGAGACCCTCAGAAGATGTGAAGAGGGTTCCTAAAAGGATGAAGGAGGAGGCATGGTTGGTAGATGGAAAAACGATTAACAAACATTTTCCATGAATGGTATCTAGCTGATACCATTTTAGGCCGGGAAGCCTTTTGACACTTGAGTATCAGTGGTGCTGAACTTTACGAATGTTTAAAAAAAAAAAAAAAGCTCTGCAAGAGTGATTTGCTGCTTCCTATACTCATACTATTTCCATGCCCTGAGAATCTTGGGTCTTTTAAATCCCCTTTAACCTGAGGCTGTGGCCCCACAGAAAGCCCCTCCCTGCCTTGCTCCCTCTTGTTACACAAGCTGGGCCCTCCCTGCCCCAAGTCTGCCAAGCTGGTCTCTGGGAAGAGGAGTTCAGGGAATTGTAAACCAGTTCCCGGGTGATTGTGAAGGGCAGGTATAGCCGTGCATGTTGGCTCCTTTTGTCTAGAGAGGCATCCCTCCTCTGGATCGGGCCTCGCCCACCAGCTCACACAGCACCGTCTTGCCTCTCCCAGGGAGACTGGGTGCTTGTCCTCTATAATGCCACCACAGTTTGCTCACCTTGTGTTCCAGCACCTTCAGCTTCTGTTATGTTTACTTTTTTTTTTAAATTTTTTTAGAGAGAGGGAATATGCACATGCTTGCGTAAGCGGGGGCAGGGAAGAAGCAGAGGGAGAGAGACAGTCTTAAGCAGGCTCCACGCCCAGTGTGGAGCCCGATGTGGGGCTCCATCTCCCGACCCTGAGATCATGACCTGAGCTGAAATCAAGAGTCGGAGGCCTAACTGGCCAAGCCACCTGGGAGCCCATATTTACATTTTGGGCATCAGTTCCCTCAGCAGATTTTGAGGGACTTGTGGCAGGAATCCTGTCTTCTAAGCCCTGGGTTTTGGGATAGTGGAGAACAGAAGGGATTCTGAGAGCTGACGGAGTGGAGGGACGTCTCATCTCCCTTCCAATGGGCAGGTTCTGCATGCCTGGGGACCAGAATGGACACAGGCAGAAAGTATTAGAAGTAACATGTCTATTTATTTTTCCATAGAATCTTTTATTACTATTTCTGGGTATGTTTATGAGGCATGTCATAGGTAGTAATAAATACATGAATATAACTGATATGTTTATAAATGTACATGTATTGTAAGTGCAGGTTCCAAGAACCTTTAAAAGATGGAGTGTGAGATCAAGAACAGTTGGAGACTAGTGGTTTAGATTATTGTTTTCCCATTATTTGGGAACAAGAGTCCACCATAGGGACTCTGTTTCACATGTGATTCTGCAAGTGTGTGGGTGGGTGTGTGTCAACTGGAAGAAAAGTTGGAGGAAGTGACATTTACTAATTTATTTTAGTAACAATAATAATAACTTATTATATTATTATAATTTACTATTAGTTTTATTTATTATTTATTTATTTGTATTACTACTATTATTGGTAATCATGATAATTTATCATTATATTATATTATTATTACATTAAATTATTGATAATAAATTATTAATAATTTACTAAGGATGCTGCGATGATTTCTGACAATTCCAGTGCTGTGCTAATTCATTAAAAATGCTCAGCTCACTTTTAGCTCCCGGAACTGATTTCAACCACCCCTGTGCTAGGGTCACACCCAACAGCTTGGGTGTGTGCGGGTGTGGACAATGCAGGCGCTGCTTGGACGAGGAGGGTTCTGGATTTGGAGTCGTAGTCGTCCCAAGAAGCGTGGGTTCAGAGCATGTGTGATGTCGATTGTGTGGATGGTGAGGAACGGGCCCCTAGGAAGCGGGGAGAGACGGAGAGCGGAAAGGCAGGGAAGGGCAGCTGGAGGACCGGTGCTTATTAGACATGAGGCTAGCTAGGGAGGCCTGGGCCTTGGCAGTCAGGTGGGGGCTTGGACAAGGTGGAAGGCAGTCAGTCATCAGCACTATGAAGTCCTCACAGTCTTGCCACAGTCTGTCCCTTGGAAAGCATCAACGTGAGTTCCTGTGGCCCAGTCTGTGGGCCTGGACTAACTTGAGTTCCGAGCACACACTTCCGGAAAGTATCTCTGACTTGGCTTATCCCTGATTTGGGGACAGTTGTAGGTGGAAAGGACAGTGATTTCACAGGGATGGGTTTTCCACCCAAGAGCTCCGAGCCTTTAGGACATTTCCTGGGAAGGCTTCTGTTTATTCCGGGCCTTGATGTTTTCTCCTCCCACCTAGGAATGAGGGGCAACTGAATTCAGACCAAAGTCTGTGTTTGATTTCCTGAAATCAATACTGAGGTGTGACCTAGTTCTGCTTTCCTTGTCTATACTTCTTTTCCTTTCCTTGTGATTGCCCAGAGAGGGCAGAAAGGGGGGTTTCTTTCCAAGCTTCGAACAGCCACTCGATGGCCTGCCCTTCTTTCGGACCTCCCTGAGCTTGGCCACTCTCTTATTTGATGGGAGATGCCTGGATGCTGCAACTTGCCTTTGGAAGCTGTTCTAAGAAAATAGTATTCCATTTTGGGCTTTACCAGGGCTCTACCTTCTCAGCAGACTTAAAATCATCTTGTAGTAATAATTCTTGCATGGCAAACCGTGTGTGATCTCGAGGCTTTCTGAAATGAAAAGCTTGACGTTTAAAATTGGATGCTATCGATAACCAGCCCCATAAGCCTGGCAAGGGGGTGTTTGAGCGGGGTCTTAATGCCCTAGTTTTTATTAACTAGTCAGTGTAGCAAGAGTTTATTAAATCGCAAATCAGAAACTCTTAGTTAAAAGGGCTGGCTGTGATCCAATTAATATATTCATTGTTAACAGTGGGGCCCCAGGCTAGGAAAAGGCACTCACTCAGAAATGTGTGTGTGAGTCCCATCTGGGTCCTAGCTCCTGTGTCTTGAAGTTGAACTGGAACATCATTGCCACGCTGGGCCAGCGCCCTTGGGCTCACCTCTGAGAGCTTTGCGGAGAAAGGCAGGGGAAGATAGCATAGGTTTTGCTCTTTCCGTAGTCCTAAGGATCTCCATCAGCCCCAGGGGGGAGAGTTTCTTGCCAGCTGACCTTCTGATCAGCCAGGGGAGGTATAAAGTGAGGGGGTATCGATTGTCTTTGACTTTTGAGAAGTAAGACAAAGGTGCTTTCTGCTGATGGCTAAAACTAATTACAACCCAGGACCGCTGGGCTTTCAGCATCTTAAACAAAGAAGTGCCCTGCAGTCTCCTAGGAAATCAAATAGAAGCTAAGAGCAAAAGGAGGAGCAACGTGGGGGAGCTCCGTTCACGCCCTCTGCTTATCTGACTTCTGGAAGCGGGAGTTCTGTTCCGAGGACTGATGTATTTCTTCTCATTGTCTTCCTTGGGTGGTACAGGACCTGGGGGGTGGGGGTCACCATATTCATGCCCGAACCCACTCGAAGCAGGGCTTGGCATCTCTGAGCATCCCCCGAACAGATCTGATTTGATCACGTGTTCAGGAGAAAGGGATGGTTGGCTCTGGGTGTTCTGGAGAGTTGGAGAAGCTCATTTGCATCACTGTCGGCACAGCAACAATGGAATCAGGTTTCTGTTGGACAACTACGGCCCCGCCGACATTCTTCTCTGCCTTCCACCCCAACACACCGCCTGAAAGTTCCCCCTCTAGTTTCTGGATTGACGTTGGCTTTGGCTGGCGGCCCGCAGGCTCACTCAGCAGAGCAGGAGCGAGGGGACGAGGGGACGAGGGGGACGAGGGGCTGCTGTCTGTCTAGCGCTCCTCCACGCGCCCCTGGTGTGCTGGTCCGTGTCCTCGTGTGGCTGAGTCTGCCTCCCCAGTGCACTCCTTCTCCCACTGTCCTGTTGGTTGGGTTTCACACTCCAACGGCCTTCAGGCTTCTAGAGCGTGGAGCTTATCACTGGCCGTCTGGGGTGTTTCCTGCAAACGCTCGCCTCCTAACCGGAGGCTGCGATCTACCTTGTACCAAGTCAGGGGGATCGAGGACCTCCTGGGAACCGGTTCTCAGGGCACATCAGCCTTGCTGGCAGTGCCGCTCTGATCCTGCCCTAGTGAGCCTGTGTGTCCTTTTACCTTGTCCTGGAGGCTAACTTTGCACTTGTCCCCAACTCTTATCAGCCAGACCCCTGTTTTGTTCCTCGGCTTCCATTTCTGCTATAACAATGCACCCTTTAACCTGGGTTTCCTAAACCTAGCATCCTGCTTTCCTCTTGGAAGGCTATTCTAGATGCTTAAACTTCTCTCTGGCACTGCGAGTCCTGCCCCTGCTCCCCTGATGCTGATTCCCCCCGTTAACTGGCCAGTATCGCCTTCTCTAGATTACATGTGGCGGGGAGAATCCCCCCTCCCTGCACAGGAGGCCCTCGTCCTAATCCCCGGAACCTGTAAGGACATCAGATTGCATGGAAAAGGGGAATGGTGGTGGCAAATAGAATTATGGTTGCCAATAAGCAGACGGGGAGATGATTCACAGGCACATGGGCCCAGCGTCATCGCAAGGATCCCTAGAAGTGGCAGAGGGAGACAGAAAAGGAGGTCAGATGTGATGTGAAAAGGGCTGGCCTCGCTGCTGGTTACTGGCTTAGAAGATGCAGGAATGGAACATGAGCCGAGGAACTCAGGAGGCCCAGCGAAGCTGGAAAAGATGAGGAATGGGCTGTCCCCTTAGAGCCTCCAGGCTCTAAGGAATGCAGACCTGCTGACTCTCTGATTTTAGTTCAGAGAAACCCATTTCAGACTTATGACCTCACAAGCGTCCGATGGTACCCTTGCGTTGTCTTAAGCCACCAAGTGTGTGGTAACTCATTACAGCAGCTCGGAAAACTCATTACGCGTTCTCACTGCCCACAGGTTCCAGCACCCAGCATCTCTGACCCCTCCCCAGGCTGCCCACCTGCCTGGACCTCACCTGCTGCTTCCCCCAGCCCGCCTTTGGTGAGCACTCAGCTAAGTGCCCCGAACGTTGCGGGTGCTGTGTGTGGATTCGCTTTACATTGTATGTAACCCGCCTTGTGCCGATACCAGAGCCCTGTGGGCTGTGAGCTGGCCTGAGCCGGGCTGCCGAAACATGGCTATGCGCAGGTGGTTTTGGTAGATAACCAGCGAGGCAGACAGGTGTTGCCCACTTTTCTGCCTGCAGACGGCAGGCCTTGCCTTGCAGGTAAAGCTCTCAGCGGGGCCACGAGTGGCATGACCTGCTCTCTGTGGCCGCTCAGGGCCCGGGACTCTGGACCAGCCACCTGCTCTTGAGGGCGACGCGGCTGGCGCGCCCGGTTCCTTTGCCTCTTTTCTGAGTGTGCCTAGCAACCGCCAATCTTCAATTCTGTTGATTTCTCACACACCCACCCACACGCACACGTACACATGCACCTGGAAATAACTTAAAGCAGGGGTTTGCACATATATTTGTACACCCATGTTCACAGTGGCATTATTCACAACAGCCAAAAGGTAGAAACAACCCAGTTGTTCTCAAAGGATGAAAGGATAAGCAAAATGTGGTCTCTGCTTACAGGGAAATATCGTTCAGCCCTATGAAGGAGGACACTCCTGTCACATGCAGGCCCATGGCTGCACCGTGCGGACATTATGCTGAGTGCAATAAGCCCGTCACAAAGACAAATGCTGTATGACTCCATTTACATGAGATTCGCAGAGCAGTCAAAGTCGTAGAAGCAGAAAGTAGAATGGTGGTTGCCAGGGGCTGGGGGTGGGGGTGGGAGGAGTAGGAGCTAGTGGCTGCTGGGTACAGAGTTTCAGTTTTACAAGAGGAAGGTTCTGGATGGAGGCGACGGCTAGCCCACGGTCTGAAGGTAGCTAGTGAAACATACACCAGAAAATGGTAGAAATGGTAAATTTTATGTTATATGTATTCTACCACACTAAAACATTTGTTTTTTTAAAGAAAGGTTTTCTTTTTAAGATTTCATTTATTTATTTGACAGAGAGAAAAAGAGAGAGAGAGAGAGAGAGAACGAGAATGAGCTGGGGGAGAGGAAGAGGCAGAGGGAGAAGCAGCCTCCCGGGTGAGCAGGGAGCCCGATTCGGGGCTCAATCCCAGGACCCTGGGACCATGACCCGAGCGGAAGGCAGACGCTTAACCCACTGAGCCATCCAGACATCCCTAAAACATTTCTTAACAGTTTCTTATTCTAATTATTGAACTCTTTGGTGGTGATTTATAAAGACACTGTGTATGCATTTAATTAAGCACCAGGGCTATAAATGTGTGGACATGACCACCTGCACAGTTAAGGTGTTCTGGAGACTTCATGGGAGCGTGTCCCTCCTGACGTCCTGCGCAGCCAGCCGACCTGTGCCTGGGGCCTTCTCTTCCCTCTCACCGATAACCCAGTCTCTAGGCCAACACCCGTTCAAGGTGTGCCCTGTTCTTTCTGCTGGTTCCTGAGCTCCAGGCTTGCATTCTCAGACACCCAGTACATCTCAGTGGGGAGGTGGTTGTAAATATTACCCAACCACACAAAAACAAAGTTTTCTAAGTCCTGTAATTGTGGCGAAATGTTGTCCCCTGTGCATGGACAACATAGGACTTGGGGAGGACCAGGGGATCATCTAGTCTGTTTCAGTGGGCCCATTTCAGATGCAGTACCTTTCCCCCACTTTTCAGTCTTCCAGAAGTTTCTCCAAATAAGGCTGCATTCAGAGGTTGCAGGAAGATATATCTGTTGGCAGGAACACCATCTAACCCACTATGTCATCTGAACAAAATAGAGAATGCCAATGAGGAAGGAGTTTGGGACAGAGCAGTGAGTTTGGTCTGGGGCATGAAGAGTCTGAGGTGGAGATGTGCAGGAGGTATGAGTTGGGAACTCAGGAGAGTGATTTGGGTATGATTGTCTATGTTTGGTAGGTGAGAGGAGGTAAGATTATTCAAGGAGGACATGTACCAGAAAAAGCAGTGGGATGAGACTGCATTATTCAGGAATGCCAACAATTAAGGGGAGGTGAAAGAGTCAGGGTCACCAAGGAGACCAAGAAGAGGAGAACCATGGGCCAGTCCTGTTACTGGCAAAGAGGAATTGAGAGTCTCAAGGACACTTCCCAAGGACAAGTGTAGCAGTGATATCAAGGCAACGGCTGTGTTCTAAGGTACTGGGTTGTTGTGTTTACATGAACTTGAAAATAGGGAGATGCCTGTCATTGCTCCTGCCTTGCCCGATGAGCCTGCATGTTTGTTTCTGTAATGACAGTTGTAATAATATACGATGGACAACACAACAGCCGTGACTAGGCATGACTTGGCTGTGAGTAGGGTGCTCTGAATTCTGGATGTAGCATTTGAATTTGCAGATAATTACCTTCCCTGGGTAGGGCAATATGCTGAATGCATCTCATTTCCCTTACAAACTTCCGTCTGCTTTCATGCTCCTAATGATCACAATTATAAGGTTGTTTGAGGGTAAAAAGGGATGGGAAACAAAATTGTAGGAAATTAGGTTAAAACGATGTGCAGATGAAGGCAGAACAGTGGGGCACAATTTTGTGTTACTGTCAGAGTCAGGATTGGGCTACATGGGCCACTGATTTGACTGTGGTGATGGTTCTGATGAAGGCAGTGGTCTGGTGGGCTCTGGGTTGATCAGTCCCGGTTTGTTCATGCAGCCCCCAAAATAATCGCTAGAGTTTCCAGTGCTTTTGTACATCCAACTCTCTGAATTAAGTAAGTTCATGGTACTTTCTCTATTCCACTTCTAAAGAACCAGAAATCCTATTAATTTTGAAAGGTGGCTCTACGTATCAAAGGCTTTCTGTAAGCCTTTTTTGTTGGCTTTAGGTCTGGGTTTGACTCACCTGGAACTTAACTGAGCAGACTGAGTGTATCAGTTGGGACAGGCTGTGTTTTGCTGCAGTAGGAAACAACCCCAACATCTCAATGGCTTAACCCAAGAGTGTATTCTTAATCACGCTTCATGTCCAACATGGCGGGTGGATAGCTGTGTCCATGCAGTTCTCGGCGGTCCAGGATGTTGGAGCTCTACCATTTTTTGGCTCTGTTATCTAGAACACATGGCCACAGCAGGGGAAGAGACCATGGCTCTTTGCTACCTCAGATCCATGCATCCTCCAGAAGCTAGTCTCATGGTCTCTCAGCTTCCAGATGCAAGGGCCCGAGAAGTGCGATCTTCCATTGGCCAGAGTGGGAGGAGAGTGGGATCCTGGTGATTGCTGGTGATGTCCACCAGGAACTGATGAAGAAGCATCAGTGACATGCACCTTTCATGCACCTCATGACTGGAATACCAACTGACCTTCCACGACGTCACTGGTTTGCCAGGAAATCCTTCCCGGAGAACTACCTACCTGTGAATATGTGAGTAGATGTTTGCCAGATATGTCTGGGGTCCCGAGGAGCCCATGCTGCCTTCTGGGGAAACTTCCTGCCCGGGAAGATGCAGAAGACGTGCCTGGGTAGCGCCCCGCCCCGCCATCTAGTGACCCTATACCACTGGATATCTCTGATTGGCCAAGGAGAGATAACCTCATTGGTTGACGCTTGACCAATCAGATTCTATTTCTCATAATTGTAACAAGACGACACAGAGGCTGTGATTGGGCTGTGAGTCTAGGGAACCTGCTGGGTGGATCCAAGCCGCTGATTCTCTATGCCACACGCCAGGAAGCCACAGTGCTTCTGCAAGTTCGAGTTCCCTGTCAGTCCCCGTCCTGGGACACATGTCCTGGCAGGGAAGCCTGGGGGTCTGACCTCCAAAATGTTGGTCTTTGGTGGCTCACTCTTGCCATATGAAGCAACACCCAAATGACGCGAGCTGGGGTGGGGAGGGGCATGGCACGGAGCCAGAGGCGGCTCTTTGCAGGTTGGGTCAAGGCAGGGGGCAGGGAGGGCGGGAGCCAGGCACTGGGTTCTGCCATCTGCCATCTGGAAGCCAGCTGGAGGCAGTTGCTCTGTGTCTTACAGTCTGCTCACGTGGCTGTAACAAAATCCCACAGCCTGGGCAGCTCAAACGACGGACATTTATTTCTGGCAGTTCTGGGAGCCTGGAAAGTTTGAGGTCAGGGTGCCAGCATCGTCGGGTTCTGCCGAGAACCCTTGGCCTGGATCACACAGATGGCGGCTCTCTGGCTGTGTTTTCTCCTAGAAAGGTAAGGAGTCCAGTCCCTTCTTCTCCACACAAAAGGGCGCTAATCCTGTCTGGGGCTCTATTTTCCTAATCTCATCTAAACCTGATCACCTCCCAAGGTCCCACTTCCAAAAACCGCCACTGGGGGGCTAGAGCTTCAATATGAATTTGGCGGGGGTGGGGTGGGGTGGGGTGCGGGGTCACAAAACTTCAGTGCATACACCGTGCAAAAGGTTTTAATTGATTTCTGCATTGCTGGGTGACTCAGAGGAACGTTTCGCCTGGGGTCGTACCTAGTTTCTGCAGCTGAGAAGGCTAGGCTTTTTTTTTTTTGGATGTTCAGTTAGCAACTGTATAGTTCATCATTAGCTTTTGGTATAGTATTCAATGATTCGTTAGCTGCGTATAACCCCCAGTGCTCATCATAGCACATGCCCTGGATAAAGAAGATAAAGGTCCGTATGTACAGTGGAACATTACTCAGCCATCAGAAAGGATGAACACCTACCATTTGCATCAACATAGATGTGACTAGAAGGAATGATGCTAAGTGAACTCCAGCAGAGAAAGACCATGATCATATGGTTTCACTCATATGTGGAACATAAGGAATAGCACAGAGGACCACAGGGGAGGGGAGGGAAATTTGAAGGGGGAGCATGCTTGCTTTTAAGGTTGGTGGCCTTGGGGCATCTTCTTGCTGTACAGGAGAGCTTTCAAGTACCAGAACTGAAGGACATGTAGGGCTGGGCTTGAGGCAGCCGGGGGCACGGTCTTGAGGAAGGGCAGAATGCTTGTGTGCCCGGGGAGCAGGAGGAACGGGATGGAGAGAAGAAGGAAGAGAGGAGGGAAAAGGTCACACCTGTGAGTCATTTCTGGTTCCAAGCTGTGGCTCCTGAGAGACATTACTGAACCCTCTATCTATAAACATGCTTGAATGAGATTGTTTAGGTGAATGTCTCTTCTTTAACAGAAAGAAAGCGGGATGGTGAGTATCTCCATTCTTGCAACCAGAATTGTTGCTATACCATTCACTCATCCAGCAAAGGCATCCTGACCTCTCACTGTATGGGGTCTTCTGCTGCGCCCTGCGGATAAAATGGGAATAAAGTAGGAGGACCTACTCTGGCCCAGTGGGAATGCACATAAGCAAACAGGACAGGGAGATGGGGTAGATAGGAGGGATGCCATCTCCACAGGCTTGTCAGAGAAGGTTAGGGTGCTGCGAATGGGTAAGAGTGTGCTGGGGGGAAGGCGGTGAAAGGGCAGGAGGGTGAGTGCTCCAGGCAGAAGGGCGAAGGATCTGGGGCTCTGTGGTTAACAATCCCTGTTACAGAAATGTCCGGCTCAGTTACCTACAACTCATGCTAATATAACAAGGGTTAGTGTTCACCCTGATGCCTGGCACTGTGGATAGCTCCAGTGTCCTTAATATTATGAAGTGTTCTTAATTAAATAGGTTCTTCAGATGATGCCTGATGGCCATACTAATTAGGAACTTAAGAAAACATTAGCAGTGAATCACTAGAGATTTCTTTCTGAAAGGCTGGGTTTTAGAAGGACACAGTAAAAAACACGAACTGAGGCTGTTTTCCCATGTTACAAGGTCGGTCCACCAATTACGGGCTTGTTTCTTTGGCCTGTGTCTGTTGGAAATGTGTGCTAAATATTGTCACATGCTTATGGTCCACTCGTGTATGATTGATCAGATTTTCTTCATTAAAATATATATATTTCTCCCCAAATTCTGTTCTACTGCTCCTGAAAAAAAATGCCAGATCCTTCTGAGGGAAGATTTTCCTTGTGTTCGTCTTAGCCAGTCAAGGACTTTTGTCACTGCTGGTCCCATTCAGATGCAGTGGCAATTATGGACCACAGAATTGCTGAGGTTAGTACCTGGCCAAGGCCCACCATGGAATGTTCTGGAGTAGAGCCCAGAATCCAACTCTCTATGCTCTATCTTTGGTCATCTCTTAGCTTTTTCTTATTATTCTGTTGATTTCCTGATTAATGGAAAAGACCTGATTTTTTTTTCTTTACAAAACTGTTTTATTTTAAAACAGGAAGAATCTGTTATGAGAAGTCAAATGTGCTAATTGAGAAGATAGCCTACTGAAATGTTTTGCTCTTCTTAAAAAGCATTGACTTTCAGAACTCGAAGGGCCCCTCAAAGTGATCACACCCACCCATGGACAGTGGCTCACAAGGAACCTTTCTTCAGGGAGCTGGGTGATGTTGGCCCGTGGGTAACACACCCAAGTTTTCAGTTTTCTTAAGTGTGAAATTTAGGGCTTGGATTTGATTACCTAAGAGATTTCGAAACCTCTCATTTCCAAACTTCCTTTTTTTTAAAAAACTTGAGTACAGTTGAGGCACGATGTTGCGTTGGCTTGAGGGGTATAACGTAGTGATTCAGCATCTCTCTGTGTTCTCCTGTGCTCATTGTAGGTGTAGCAGCCATCCGTCACCATGCAACACTACGCAGTAGCATTCACAATAGTCCCTGCGTGGTACCTTTTATCCTGTGACTCACTCATTCCATTACTGGCATCCTGTATCTCCCACTCCCCTTCACCCATTTTGCCCATCCCTTGTCTCCCTCCCCTTTGGCATGTATCGGTTTACTCTCTGTATTTATAGGTCTGATTGTGCTTTTTGTTTGTTTGTTTGTTTTTCATTTGTTTTGTTTCTTAGATTCCACATATGAATGAAATCCTATGGTATTTGTCTTTCTCTCACTGACTTATTTCACTTAGTGTAATACCCTCTAGGTCCATCCATGTTGTCACAAATGGCAAGATCGTATCCATTTTTATGGCTGCGTAATATTCCATTTTGTGTGGGCGTGTGCGTGTGTGTATACTGCATCTTCTTTACCCAATCATCTATTGATAGACACTTGGGGTTGCTTCCAGGGGTGAACTTATCTTTTTGAATTAGTGTTTTTGTTGTCGATGGGTAACAAGTTTTTATGAATCTTTACAGTGTGAGAGAGAGAGGCGTTGAGGAACTTGCCCTTGACTTGTGTAGCCACTAACAAGCAGGACCCCAAGCTCAGAGTTATAAGTGCAATGTTCTTTCAACATTCTAGAGTGTTAAATAGTCTAAGTGGGAGAGTAAACTCCTACCTAAGGCATTATTTTCATTGTTATTCAAAACACAGCTCAAATCGATATTTGTCAGATACAAAGGGCAACACGAGAAAAATGATTTTCTGAAAGGTCCCTGGATGAAGGCTATATTTAGAATACTCATGGGCTCCATTTGCCATGACGACATCTCTCTCTCTCTCTTTCATAGTGACCTTCATGTTTATAATAGATATGTTTTCAGTATTCTAATTTTAGTAGCAGAACAATCTAAATTAACCCGTTTGTTCCTGAACGAGATGCTGAGATTCCATCACTGGAGACCGAGTCAGCATACAGCTCACCCGAGATGTCTGGGGGCACCTGAGGGAAACACAGCTAGCAGGTGGGGCTGCGGGGGAGATTGGGGTTGCCCGCCAGGCAGGAGCTCTGTGTGTGTGTGTGTGTGTGTGTGTGTGTGTGTACGGGGTAACTGGGGGCACAACTGGGGATATGAACTTGAGACCAGAAAAGTCGGGTTTCTCCACCCAGAAGGCTACTGATAATTTGGGCTGTGGGACTATGTGATGGGAGGGGCATGAGTTCAATTTTATTTTAGGTAGACGTCAGAGCATAGACTCAAAGTGTAACCAAGATTCCAGGGTCAATGTTCGACCCCTCCAGACTCCCTTCCAGCCATGCCCCTCTCACCAGATGGAGAGTCTAGGGACAAAAAGGCGGTGGCCCTCATTAACCCCAGCCCTCTTCTCTGACTTCATCCTGGATATCTGAGGTCCTGGAGTTCCCTGTCCGAAACCCTTAATCCTGCTTTCTAGGCCCGAGCTGATGTCTTCCTTGGGTTTGTTCTACAGAGAACGAATGGCCCATCCCACCGTATGTAGGGCCACAGGCCCCCCCGGGTGGCCAGGCTTTGACTGGTGACCGGAATAAGCGGTCACTAGAGCTTGCATGTGAGGAGAGGAATGTGCGCACTTGGACACATGAGCAACTTGAGAAACTAAAGAAATTTTAGACTTGAACTTGGCCATCCAGGTCATTTGAAGGTGTGTTTGACAAGAGTCAATAATGTGCAAGTTTGTTGGCTCGATGAATAACTTGCCCACGTTGAGTCGTAAAGCTCCTGGGCCTCCACTGAGCTCTTGTCTCGGGCCCTGTGAGTGCTGCAGGAGTGAAGGAGTGGGGAAGGCTGATACTCCAAATCTTTAAAAGGATAAAGGACCTTGGTCTCTTTCATGTTTTAAACACCTGTTTGTGTGTGAATAATTGATGTGTTCATCACATGTGCTGTTAGCCAGTCACCAGATTCTTGAAGATCTCCCTGGCAGCCTGTAGGGTTTCTACCGAGACTTCAAAGCTGCGCAGCCCAGATGCAGCTGGATCCCCCCCGAGCAGGCTCCGTCCCCTCCTTCCCATCTGCAGGATGTTGCGGGAATGAGCACTGGCTGCACCATCTCCCTGCTCCCCCATTCTTCACCACCACGTCTGCTTCCTGGGAATTTTCCTAAAATTCTGTGAGAGGCAAAGGGAGATAAAGGTAACATCTGGCCTTGACAACAAGCCAGGACTTGTTCTAAATACTTCATATATTTGGGGGGCTGCTACAGATTTTGTGAGTTGCAGATCAAGTGAAAGTACTGGGCTCCGGGTTCAAAAATGATTAGGAATTTCAAGACAATGACAACAGAGCATTAAACCAAACTGGGGGGGGGGGACTTTTAAGCAGGGAGAGGGTGGGGGTCCTGTGTGATCACATAGGCTGCATATTAACTCATTACTACGTACGTTCCCATTTTACAGATGGGGATAAGTGCGATCGGTCTAAGTTCTCAAGGTTAAAACAGCACTGCTGAGATTGGAACGCAGGCGTACTTGGTTGTGCACGTATCTCACTGCCTCCCTGGGGAAGACGGGGCCCCACACCTACAGTAGACCTTCGTACAACCTTTCTGTGAGATGGAAGGGCCCTTCCTCCAAGCTTTCTCATCTGGTGTTGCCAACTGCCCCTGCCCGTAACCCCTAAAAAAAAAAAAATTCACACCTCCATTAGGAAAATAAATCCCAAAAGCCATGACTAAACTGACTCCCCCACCCTGGTAACTTACTGACCATTTATTCTGTCATAATTTAAACATGGTCTCGGGGGAGTCTCCTCCCACCACATACACACACACAAACCAAGAAGCTTAATAAAGTTTTAAGCCAACAAAAATCAATCTTGTCTGTCCTGGGAGAGATTTGAGTGCCATGAAAATCAGATTTTCTCCATATTGTTATAGTAACAAAATCACGTTCCCCTTAAAACATTCCACTTATCTTTGCCTACTTATTCTCTTTTATAGTCCTTTTCTTCCATTAGCCTAAATCTGTGAGTTTTTATTCTGGATTGTCCCAGATTCCAAGCAATCAAGAGATAAGGAAAAGTCAATTTTAATCGACTTTGATTCAGCTGACGCTTCAATACATTGAACACACATGAGAGGGTCACTCTCCAGGAATGCCTTTGCTTGTTTTGTGAAAATGTACTTCCTTTCCAACAAGTTTTGCCAAGAAGTTAATCTTCATGTCAAGACATACTGTTAGGTGAATGAAAAGATGTGACGTCCTGTCCTCTGGGAGGGCACCTTCAGCAACACTCTTCCCCAATACTTGATGCCGAGCCAAACTCTTACTAGAACAAACAATTGATTAATTTTGCAGCATTTGTAACAGAAAACTTGTATGTTAAGTGCGTCTTCTTTCTAATGAAGTTGGAGGGCTGCGTAAGTGACTCATTAGAATGATGACCGGATTGCTTGAGGTTTCTTTCCCATGACAAATTACAGGGTAACACGAGGGTCTCTTGTGTTTCCGGATCTTCCCCCCAGATCTCCCAGTTCCCATGCTAAAGGGTGTCTGCAAATTGGCTCGAGAGTTGAGGGAATGGAAGACGGAGCAGGGATAGAAGGAGAAAGGAAATCTCCTTGGAAAAGTTTAAAATACATTAAGTAGATCTGATCAGTAAAAGAAGACAGCTGCATTTCAAGAAGATGTTAAATGTTCTGTACAAATCATTTTATGTTGATTAAACAGTACAGTGTAATTTCTTTTCAAGATTGAATGGGCTACAGTGAAAAATAGTATTTGGTCCACCCTGAACAATAAGATCCCTCTGAAGACCTTTATTGCAAACTGAGAATTTTAAATTAGATGAAGAAATAACAATGCGTGATGTTGCCTAGCAACTGCTATTTGCCTGTTAGTAACAGAATCCGAATGGGGAAGTTTGGGGCCACTTTCAGAAACAAATAAACTAATTACCTGGGGTAAAATTAAAAGAATTTCCCAAAGCTGAACCTTATGCTAGTATCATTTCATTCATATAATTGTACCAAGGAGAGAGTCTCATGATTATGGAGGTTCATGCCTTGGTTAATGGCTCTTGAATCAGGTACATCCTGGGTGTCCAGGAGAAGTGGCTTTGGTTTGGGAAGGGGACGATGGTGACCCAGCTCAGGCCTTGGGTGGGGTCCCGGCTGCAGGGGGTGAGTTGTGTCTTCACAGTCATCTGGTGTTTTTGTGGATATTGGTTGCCTCCCAAGAGCAGAGGTGCGCGAAGGCTCTAGTTCCTGCCCTCCGCAACCTCATCGCCCAGTGTCCACAGTGAAAGCAAGTCTCATAATGAATTCAGCCACCAAACAAACTTTGCTTAGCAAAGAGCACGAAGCCTGTCCTCGGAAGCTCAGAGAAGGCTCCACTGTCTGTCCTTAGGCTCTCTGAGGGTCAGACCTCCCACCAGAATCCTTAGCAATTTCGTGCCATGCAAGACTTAATAGGATTGCAGGCATGCTGTTAGGTAGCTGATCAGACCCTCGTGCCCTGCTCATGCCTGAGCAGTGGCAGGCACTGGGAAATATTCCAGCCAATTCACAGATCTGAACAATGCTCATTTCACCAACAAAAAATTATTTCTAGCAAACCCTCAGATAGAGTCTGAGCAGGGGAGTTGAAGGCTTTGCAATGTGGGCTTCTGAAAATGATCTTTCAGAGAGTAAGGGACTGCCCCTGGAGCGTAGATTTCTTTGTTTGTTTATTTATTTAAATTCAGTTAGCCAACATGAAGTGCATCATTACTTTCGGATGTAGTGTTCAGTGATGCCTTAGTTGCGTATGACACCCAGGCTCAGCACATCGTGTTGGACGGTCGATTTCTTTTTTTTTAATTATTATTTTTAAAAAATATTTTATTTATTTATTTGACAGACAGAGATCACAAGTAGGCGGAGAGTTAGGCAGAGAGAGAGGAGGAAGCAGGCTCCTCGAGGAGCAGAGAGTCCAATACGGGGCTCGATCCCAGGACCCTGGGATTATGACCCGAGCTGAAGGCAGAGGCTTAACCCACTGAGCCACCCAGGCACCCCGGAAGGTTGATTTCTGATTGGGGTCTTTAGAGTGCCAGTGAACCACTCCCAGGCTGCAGATTAAAACTGGTCGCACACATGTGTGTATTTTACCAAACCTAAGCCGCCATCATGTGTCAGACACGCCGGTATTTTATGTCTTACTAAGAAAGGAAAAAAAAAGTCCTGCCCATAAAAACGGATACCATGGTTCTTATCGCTTAGAAATTTTATTTTATACTCACTGAAAGGGACTTTTAAGATTAGAGTTGGGTTTTTACCAAACCTTGAGCATGTTTGACGATTAAGAAGGGAAAACATAGGTGAAGAATAGATTACTGGTTTCCTAAAAAAATTTTGATCCCAAATTTGACTTTTCTCAATCACTTTTTATGACTGAACTGGTGTTTGTTTGGTTTTTTTTAACCCAGTGCTGTTCTTTCTGTCCCCAAGGACACTGATCACGGATGGTGTGCTTTTACTTGATGGTGTGCCTTTTACTTAAAATAACAAAAAGACGTGGGCTGGCTCTTACTCGGCCACCGTGCGGCCGCCAGGACCAGGTGCTGCTGGCCACGAGAAAGCCGCCACGTGGTGGAAATGTGCGAGGCTCCCCCACTGAGAGCTTTACTCCGCCTGCAGTTTGAGGCACTGGTACAGGTTTGTTCTCTTAAGACAGACGCATCCTCACTGGGGGATTTTCCCTAAAGGGTCTGGTGTGTTTCTAGGGGCAAACATTTCATTTTTTTAATGCTTTTTTTTCAAGTGATCTCTGTGCCCCAGGTGGAGCTCGAACTTAAAATCCTGAGATCAGGAGTCACATGCTGTACTGACTGAGCCAGCCAGGCGCCCCACATTTCATTCTTGAGTTTCTCTGTAGAAGAGCACCTCCATTCGGATTTGGACTGATGGTAACTGAGCTCCTGCTTGCGGGTTTGGGTTTTTTTTTTTTTTTAAAGATTTATTTATTTATTTATTTATTAGAGAGAATGAGAGAGAGAGAGAGCGCACACAAGCAGGAGGGGCAGAGGGAGAGAGAGTCTGAAGCAGACCCCAAGCTGAGCCCAGAGCCCGATGCAGGGCTTGATCTCATGACCTTGAGATCACGACCTGAGCCAAAACCAAGAGTCAAAGGCCGAACTGACTGGGCCACCCAGGCACCCCATCCCTGCTTAGAGTTGGACCGGGAGAAATTTGCTCAGACCAGCTCCAGGCTCTGTACCTTTCCAACCTTGTTCTTCGCCGCCGTGCTCGTGTCTGAGGTGTTGGAGCTGCCGTTGTCTGTTCCGGGGGACGTAACGAAATACTCTGCCAGGACAGCTGAAGCAGGAACTTGGGTTCTCACGGTCCTGGAGTCCGAGCTCGAGGGGTCAGCTCCTGGGCTTCCCCCCACGGCTTCTCTCCTTGGTGTGCAGGCCGCTGCCTTCTCGCTGTGACCTCTCGTGGGCTCCTGTGTACAAGCATCCCTGCTTTCTGTTTCTCTTCTTGCAAGACACAGGTCTTACTGGATTAGGGGCCCACTCCATGACCTCATTTAGCCGTAATTACCTCCTTAAAGGCCCTTTCTTTGTACAGTCACATTGGGGTTTGGGGTTTCAACCTCTGAATTTGGGGAGGCTGGTAAATAATTCAGTCCGTAACAGGGACTGTAGATAACATTAGGGCTGGAGGGTGGCCTCTGGACCTATATTTCGGTGCTGGGTGAGGTGACACGGGGGTGGCAGGGAAATCCTGGCTACATTCCTCTACTGTGATGATGTCGTTGGACTTGGACGTGACTGTGAGCCTTGGGAGCCTCATCGAATCTACCAACCAAACAACCTGTTTCTCCTGTTCAGCTTCCCCTTAACAAGGTCCCCGAGATGCAGCGGCCAGTTTGGCCCCGCGCGAAGGAGGAAAAGCGCAGTGGAGACGAAGCAGAGTAGAGGGAGATCAGGATCCCCACCCCCACTGGTTCCTGTCTTACCTCCGCAAATCGGGCAGGGGCTTGCTGTGGCCGTGCCCGTTCTCGGTAGGCTCTGCGCAAGGGAGGGTCCCGCAGCTTCCATTTCGTTTGTGTCCTGCTAAGTCCCTCTCTGAGCACGCGTGTGCGTGGATGTCAGCGGCGGAAAGTGGCGGCGCGCATGTGATTCGCCGGTCCCCACGCTCCCCTACGACCATTTGGCTCCTCCGGGTTAAAACATATTCTGCTTCGTCTGCAGGCCTTTCTTCTCGATTGCTAACGTCCAACATGAGTGCTTTTTTCTTTTTTTTCAAATTAAACTTTGTACTTTGAGATAACTGTAGATTCACATGCCATTATGGGGAATAATATGGAATGTTCCCGTGTCCCCTTTACTCAGGTTTTCCCAATGGCATCATCTTGTAAAACTACCGTGGGGGCATCACAGCCGGGATGTAGACATGGACACAGGCAAGACGTGGGAAATTTCCACCCCCATCAGGACTCCTCACGTTGCCTCTTACACACGCACACGCGTCCCTCTCACGCTGCCGTTCCTTAGTCCCCGACAAGCCCCAGTCTGTTCTGCGTTTCTGAAATGTTGTCATTTTGAGAATATTGTACAAATGGGTCCTACAGTGTGTTACATTTTAAGGTGGGTTCCTTTTCCCCCACTCAGCATAATTCTAGAGTTTCACCCAACGTGTCAGACCCCCTCCATTGTTCAGAGCCGTCTTCGGTTTGTTTCATAGGACATGTCCAGGCTTGTCGTCGTCGTCGTTGTCCTTAGCGGACGGAGTCAGGAAACGTGTATCTCCTCCCTTCTTGGAAGCAGACATTCACCCTGAAGGGGTCGATGCTGGGGGTTGGGGTGTTTGCTGCTGTGCGGTGCCAGCGATGACCTAGGACAGTCGCCTCGCCAGGAGCCAAGTCCGAGGCAGTCCCGTGTGAAAAGACGCGTCTCAGAAGGAAATGGAGCCTGTGTGTCGCCTGCGGTGCTGTCTTGCCCCGGGAGCACAGGCCGTCGAGCAGGTCACCCCCCGGCCTGGCCGTACGTGACGGTTCACCGAGTTCCGGTCGCCTCACTCCTCTGTTTCCCACTCGGCAGGTACTAAAACCGTAAGGATTTTGAACGTGGCTGATGTTCCACAGAGTGGCTGGGAGGCTGGAGCGCCCACTTTGCGCTGAGGCTGGCTTTCCTGACAGCAGCCTCGCTGGAGGACTCGGCCCCGCGCCCTGTGTTCTGGGGGAACATCCTGAACGCTCCCCTCTGCGGGAGGGAGCCGGAGAGAGCGGGAGAGGTCGGCTCCGAGGAACTCCCCCTCCTGCCCCCGACAGCTTAGGTCAACCCTGGGCATGACCTTCAGAGTCATCCGGAGCTGGCCCCAGCCAGCAAGGCCTTTCTGGAAGGGTCTCTGGGGAAGGCCGGTGCGGGAGGACGTGCCGTCAGCCAGCTCTGTGTAGCTGGGGTGTCCCCGAAGGTCTGACCGCGGAGGCCGTCCGCCCACAGCCCCTGGAGCAGCCGGGCACCTCGTCCTTTGTCAAAGCGGACTCTGGGCGGTGCCTGGCGGCGTGCACCGTGGCCTGTCACCAGGGAGATGGATATTAAGGATACGTTCTCAAGATTGTTTTACTCTTCGGGTGCATAGTCAAACTATCCCGGGACTGATTCCTTCTGTGGGAAAATAATGCCCAAGTTAGCAGTGATTCGTAGGTTCTGATTTCTTGATATGAGTGTCGGGGTCTTTAAAATGGCTCTTTTGGTCTCTCTTACATCTTACATCTATCTCCCTTACATCTATTTGGATTTTTTAGGTTAATTTTCAATTTATTCAAATATAAAAATGCAGAAGTCTTGTTTTCCTTAAGCTCCTAAGTCCTACATATAAATCTGATTGCTCTTTTTATAAATCCGTTGAATGTTAATAGCCCTCTTCAAGGTGCTTTTATTAGTGTTCAGCTGAACAGACAAAACTACCTTAAATAATCAGCCCCATTTACAACTTGGTTAATTAAATTCCTTTAAACATTTTTACTGCATTTATAAATATATTTGATTTCTCCTCCATAGTTGATGTGATCCATCAAGCTTATGGATATAGTAAATCTCAAGTTCGCTTAAGCATCCCTGGGCGCTATTTACAAACCTAGCCAACGTCTATTAGCTTAAAATCTCAGGTCTAAAATAAATTGCTTATTTTCATGGAATCACACAGCCCATTCACTGGTCCTGATAGACCAAGTTATCCCCAAACACTTTACATCCTACATGTACGCTGGTTCCCCAGCGTACCGCACGAGCATTGATGTTCTAACCTGCTGAGAACTGGTGCTTGTAGGCAGGTGATCGCCACTCCACCAGGTTACAGGGAAGGTCTGAAGCCAAAACCTCCTTATGGGTATTTATCAGAATGGACTCTTATTATCAAGTCTGTGAGCTCTGTGAATTCCCATTTGTCGTCTCGTGGGTGGTCAGATCACATTGTACAGAAGGTCGCTGTGGAAGATACGATATTACCCGCAGGCCAGGCTCATCCCAGCACAGGGGCTGGACACCACAGCCTTACGGCATCAAATGTCAATGGCGTCATTTACAGGGTTCTTCGTCTGTCCAGTTCATGAAGCGTGGGGGTGGTTACTGACATATTTTACTCAGTCATATAGCTTGAACACCCCTTGAACATGCCCAGGGTGTAACTTAAACCAATATATCATAGCATTGCATTGTGTATGTGAAAGTATTTTAAGATGGATTATACGCATCTTAAGATCTTCCAAGAGTTAAATGATACTCAATGAAAAAGTCGTGTTACCATTTTCTGTGGGCTGAATTGTGTCCCCTCCTCCCCCAAATCCATGTGTTGAAGCCCTAACCACCAACGAAGTCATATAAGGACGTGGGGCCTTTGGGAGGTTATTAGGTTTAGGTGAGGTCATGAAGGGAGATTCCTCATAATGGGATTAGCATTTCCTTTCCTTTCTCTGCCTCCCACCCCCTTTCTCTCTTCCTTCCCAACACGTGTGGACACCATGAGAAGGCAGGGTTCTCTGCAAGCCAGAAGAAGGGCTTCTACCAGAATCCAACCATCTTGGCACCTTGATCTTAGACTTCCAGCCTCCAGAACTGTGAGAAGGAGATTTCTATTGTTTAAGCCCCCCAGTCTATGGGATTTTGTTATGGCAGCCTGAGCTCAGTAATACACTGTTCTGGGTATATTGCGGTTCTCATCCTAAGCAGAAGGATGAGAACTGCAGTTGCTTCTCTTTAAGAGAATTTTGTCTGGGACCCATGCGCTGGGTGGCCAGACCTTTCTGTGCCTCAGATGGACAGGTGGAGCCTTTTTTTGTCATCTGTAGGTGGACTATAGGAACTCCCAGGTCATTCCCTTCAACTGGGATGGTCTTGCAGCCCATGTTCTAAGGATTCGAATGAATTCTCACCAATTACTGAATTAACAGTGAGTTGAGAAAAGCCCTCAACCTCCCTGAGATGTACGAGCTTCCCTCCCTACTTGACTAGACTTTGTTTCCTTAGCTCTAAGTCATTTCCATGGTTTCTGTTTGTCTTTAGCAGGACAAACACGAGTTTTTCCTCTCATTTGAGTCTGTGATGAGTCTCACCCCACTGCCTGGAAAGCAAACCTCTTTTAGGAATTCTCTTTTCTTTTTGCTGTTTTCTTCTTTAACAGTGATTAGGAAATATTGATCCATGTAGAGGGACATAAATAGTGTACATGTCTATTACGAAGCATGGGAATGCAACTGTGGAGTGGAGTGTCTCAGTAGCGTGTCTCATGTAGTCAAAGAAAGATGGAGCCACTGGCCCTCAGGAGGACAGGACATGGTGCAGTTCTAGGGATCTTGGAAACAAGAGCGTCTGAACCGCCCCTCCAGGGTGTGGCTGCCAATTTGCTGATTCAACACCAGCTCCCTTCTCTCCTGGGCGTATCCTTCAAGGTTTAATTCCCAAGAGGGAGTCTGTGTGACCTAGCTTGGTCACACACTCAACTCTGTGGTCAGGATGTGGCATGTCCTATTTTGGGGGGGCCCCAAAGGGAGAGGTACGCTTTCCCCAAAGAAGGAAGGGAGGTAGACAAAACAAAAACCCATCCCTCATGCTCTCGAGGCTAGAACTTGCCAGTAGCTTCCTGCCTTTGTTCCTCTTTGTTCCCAAGTAGGTTTCCCTGCATTGGATGGTAGTGGGCCCAGAGTATCCTATTCTGTAGCTGGTCTCACTTCCCTCTATTGCTTGGAAAATCCTCAAATCTCATTTGAATGTCATTTTCAACCTTTCCAATTTTCCAGCCTTGATACAGATTTTCTTTGTTCAGCTGGTGCTCATTTTGAGAAGGAATTAAATTCTGTGTTTGAGGCATATTTTGAGTTTTAGGGGATACTTCTGGGCAGGTTGGCAGGGTTTGTGGGTGAGATGGGACGAGTGGAACAAGAAAGAAGGTGAGAGAAGTTGAATGTAGCAACTTTCATGGAATGAAGGAATAAAGGAGCAGGGATGAATTTGTGGGGCGGGGAGACAATAAGTAGAGTTTTCAACCTTATGGGTTTGGGGATGGCCATGTTGTTGCAGATGTGGGTTGGGTTGCTCAGCTTCTCGTCCCCTCAAGCTACAGTTTTTTGCTCATTCCCTCTCTCCTGAAGGTCTGGTCTTTACCATCTATTCATGTTTGTCCACAGTATTTGTGTCTACCTTGCTGCAAAGGATTATGACTACCATTGTAGGAACTTATGCACTGAATATATTGAGCATTGGTATATATGTTTCCTTTTAATTTTAGACTGCCTGTTGGGGATTGGCCAGAGAGGCAGATGGTTCTGGGCTGAGAGCAGTCTTGCTGCCTGATCTAAATCTTGGCCCCATCACTAACTGCTCGTGTCACCTAGTTAGTCCCCTCACCACTCTGGGCCTCAGTTTCCCCATTCAAAAAGTGAGGATAATCCCAGAATTTGCCCAATTGACTCATTATGATGTTTCAGGAATTGATAGATGTACAGCACTTAAAACAGTACCTGGTATGGGATGAGCATGACATAGATGCCGGTAGTGGTTGTTATCTGTGGGTAGTTATATAGAAGAGACCTTTCTTGGGCATCAGGGCAGTTTGCTTGCAGTGGGAATTTTGAGGCAGGTCATTTTGCCAACTGGGATTCCATTGTCTTGACTGGGGCATTAGGAGACAGAGGAAATGTTCTCCAAGGGCCTCTTTCCATGGGCCACAATGAATGAAGGGGCAAGAACATGTTTCTGGGTGCTGTCTGTCCTTCATGCCATGTCCCCTAAGAGTGAGATGCTGGGGAAGGATCCATAAAGGTTGACTCTTGGGATGGGCCCTGCTGGATAGAGCTTTCTGCCGAATGGCTCTTGCTCGTGGAGGTCAAACAGGACTGGCGCCATATGCACAAGCAAGGGGCTCCCAGGCTGTAGGGCAGTCTCTTGCAGTGGGGTTCTGAGTGGAGCCAAACACAGGGTTTTCAAGGATGTGGCAGAAGCGGTGACCATTCAAAGACTCTTACTTCAAGGCAAGAATTCTCACCCTTCTTTATGCTCTGGACCATCTAATGAGGCCCAGGGACCCTTTCTCCAGAAAAATATTTTTTAAATGCATAAAATATAATACACAGGATTACAAAGGCAACCAATTTTGTTAAAATATAATTAGCAAATACATGGATCCCACTGGTGATTTAATGATCCACCGGCTTCCCCGTTACCATAGTAAAAGCAAGCACGGGCTCCCACGGCAGGTCTCACAGCTGCCTGAATTTTGAAATAGTGAAGACAGTAAATAGTTTGAGATATCTGTGATTTCTCTTGGTGATAAAGTCTGGGATGAATGACTGTGGTTGTTGCCTGCAGTGCCGTTTGAAGGAAATGCTAAATTCCAGTTAGAACTTAGGGACAATAAAGATGTACCTTCCTTCCCCCCGCCCTCCCATCCCAGTGTGTGGATCCTCTGAATTCATCCCACCCAGATGATGTCTGTGATTCTGTGACCCAAAAGCAGAATGATACACGGGTTGGGAGGCATGCGAGAGGCTAGGGAAAACCAATTTCTAAAGAGCCCACAATATTCCCATTTGTCAGTAGGAAGATCTCCCAGAGAGCAGGGAAATTAGAAAGTCCCTCTCAAAAGGGCAACACGTTCATTGTAGAAGCAACTTTGGGCCCCGGAGGTTTGAGAAGCAACATGACTTTGCGTCCGGGTGCCCACGAGGTAGGTGAGGCTGAGTTCAGTTTGGGCCCTGGTTTCTTGCAGAGATTCCTGGATACAAAATGGGATGTGATTTCCTGTCAGAGAGCAGTAGGGTTAAATAGATAAAAATGCCAGCTTATCACCCACAGTACAATGGACCCGTGGGATGATTTAATGCGGCTCTCAGTGGCACCATCACGATTTCTGTGGATAAAATCACCTCCATGGAGGCAATGGTAAGTTATCACATTTACTATTTGCATATAGAAAGGTCCTTCTCGAATCCTCTGCGCTCTCACAGTTCAAGCCTATGCTTGAGAAGAAGGTAAACGGTTTTGAGATTTAGAGAGTACTAGAAAGGTGAATTTACGGGGTGTAACATGTCAAGAGTAGACTACGTATTGAGACTAAAAGAAAAAATGGAGGACATTTGTTTTCTGGTGTAGGCAGGCCTGAAGTTCTAATGCAAGCCACGACCTTGTTCTAGAATGTCTGCGCCACGGTAGTCCTGTTTGGGTAATTTTATGGCCGTCACTGCACAGAGTCAGTGGAAGCCGGGCAATGGGACCCAGACCCGGAGACCGGAATTCAGACAAAGACCTATAAGTCTCCACATGTATTCTACATTTTTTTTCTGATCCTGTGGGAGTTCTTGGTATTCAAGAGGGATCTTTGAAAAAGTTAGGAACGAGTGCTCTAGAGGATAGGCAATTACTTCCACGGAAATGCAATTTCAAATTTATTCTCAGCAAATTTCACAAGACATCAGTGTGCTCAGTTACATAGATACCGCATTTCGGAGGGAGGGCTTTTGTGAAACAGCATGCTGTTTCATATACAAAACTTTCTTTCCTCATCCTTTTCATTTTGTTACTAGTAAGTCCTTTTTATAAAAAAAACGAGGAGCTCAGTTTTTAAGTCCTATTTCAGTATTATTTTAAAGCTGATGTTCACAGAGAACCTTACAAACCTTGAGTTTGTAGCTAGAAACTGGCCATGAAAGTTTCAGGTTGCAGTAGTTTCTAAGGGAAACCACTGCATTTAAATTTGAGCTGAAATTAAATAAAATGAGATTGAATGGAGGCTCTTTGCTCATCGTTGGGAAATGTAAGATGGTGGGAGAAATTGATCAAAGAACTGTAGTCTGTGTCAGTTTTTGTGAGGTGATTCATTTGAGTGGTAATCCATTTTTCCCCTTATTTGAACTGATGGAATTTGGGGGTCTGATGAAATTCTGGAACTTTCCTAAAGGACAAATGAGAGATGTACTTGTAATTAGTTGATATTTTTTTTTCCTACCATGAGCGTGACTTCCTTGTAACTAACTGTAGCGGAGAAAAGCATCACGTCGCCAGATGCCAGAAGGGCTTTGAAACATGGAGCAGTCTCCAAGTCAAGCTCTTCTGCAACCTGGCAGCTGCTCTGGGAGGACTCAAGAATTCACGATATCCAAAAGGAATTTTCTCTTCAAGGCCAGAGACCAATTTGATCTCCAACGTTGGAGGCCAAGTTGATCAACAGTATGAGCTCAGTTAAGGATAAAGGATAAAATTAATGATTTAATCTTCCAGGTAGTTTTCTTAACAGAGTTGCCTAGACTATGGGAGACTATGGGAGAAATGTCAGATCTGAGGACCGGACCGTTAAAATGTGCTTGCCACCCAAAGTCTTCTGGCTCTACGTGCTTCTGCTCTTCTACTGAGAAGGTCAGGATGTCCGAGAATCCTGCAGGGGAGGACTGTGACTTGGCTATGGCCGTTGGGAGGAGGCTATGTTGTGCGAGCTCTAGAGCAAGCTGTTCTGCGGGCTAGCTACTGGGTCCGCCTCTGTCACTTCGGAACACAGCAAGCTGACGTAGCAGGCTCCTGCCCAGTGATGGTATGGCTGAGGTCAGCTCTCGAGGCTGGCTCAAGGGATCTGTTTTTTTTTTTAATTTAATTTATTTTTTTCAGTGATCCAAAATTGTTTATGCAGCACACCTAGTGCTCCATGCAATCCGTGCCCTCCTTAATACCTACCACTGGGCTCACCCAACCCCCACCCCCCTCCAAAACCCTCAGTTTGTTTCTCAGAGTCCACAGTCTCTCATGGTTCGTCTCCCCCTCCTATTTCCCCCAACTCCCTTCTCTTCTCCATCTCCTAGTGTCCTCCGTGTTATTTCAAGGGGATCTATTGACTCAGGTTTGTTCTAATGATGTGAAAAGGTCAGCAGATTGGGAGAATGTCTTAGGAAGCTGACGTCATACCTTTAAGAACTAGCCAGAAAGAAAAGTTTCAGCTTCTCCCATCTTTCAGGACTAACCTCCACCCTCCTGTTTTCTGGATAACCCGGTGTCCTCAAAAGCCACTTCTGAGAAAATGCTTCCTACAAAGAACAATAAAGGAAGGCTTTTTCCGCATTCTCCATTGGATAGCAAGCCAAGGATAGCTGTGCAGTTGAAGAGTTCTGGCTCTTCTCTTGGTGCCAGTGGCAAATATCTAAAAAAAATTCTGAGGTTGAGGCTAAGAAAATAGTATTTAAAAATAAGTTATTAGTAAAACACTTAAGAGGAAAACAGCAACCACTACCAGATTATGGGTCTTTACCACAAGAACC
>PISX010019822.1:0-36951 GCA_004024625.1 Mellivora capensis
CAAAAATCATTTAATAAAATATCGGTGCAAGCTCTATAGATTGTACCTTCTAGTGAATTTTCAAAAGCTTTTCTGAAATTCCCCCATACCTAGAATATAACTGACAATGTTTTCTTTTCAGAATCATGCAGTCAGTCCAAAAGAGAATATCCTACATACTATGTAATAAGCCATAGGGAAAACCAAGGAAATTTGGGGGCTGTTAGAATGAGAGATACTAAACAGAGTAAGTCTTAAGCATGTGTAAGTAGTCCTTGGTGAAAAGGGGACAACAACATATGGAATCTGGGCTCACAAGGTTTGGATGTGAGCCCACTTCCTCTCTAAGGGGCCCTGGGCAGACAGCAAAGCTGTCACGGCCACGGTTGGGTCGATGCACGTGTAGGCTCTACACCAGGCACCTTGCAGGAAACATCTCCCTCAAGACTCACGGTGGGTCCTTCAGGTTCCTACTACGGTCCCTGCTTGCAGATCAGGAAATGGGAAGCTCAGAGGAGTTCAGAAACCTACCTGATGTCACAATGTCTAGGAAGTGGCAGAAACCATTTTCAAGAGTACTAAGTACTGGGGCGCTGGGTGGCTCAGTGGGTTAAATAAAGCCTCTGCTTTCGGTTCAGGTCATGATCCCAGGGTCCTGGGATTGAGCCCCGCATTGGGCTCTCTGCTGCGCGGGGAGCCTGCTTCCTTCTCTCTCTCTGCCTGACTCTCTTGCCTACTTATAATCTCTGTCTGTCAAATAAATAAATAAATAATAATAAAAAAAGAGTACTAAGTACCAAACTATAAAACCTCTAAGAAATGGCAATATTGTCAGTAAAAAAAAGAAAAGAAAAAAAAAAGCACATGTACATTTTTAAGAAAAGGAATCTTGAGTTTAAAGGTCATTCTCAAACAGAAATCCATAAAATGGATTGTAAAGTTCCTATATTTAGACTGTACACATTAAAACTAAGGTCCTTTAGTCATTACGGGTACCCATGCAACCAGTATTTCCCGTGATACAGAAAATACAACATGGCACCCCACAGGAGAACCACGGCGAGGAGCTGAGGTGTTGGAGAGATTGCCTGAGTATGTAATCTGTGAGGAGAAAAGTCTCCCCACCGCCAAGTCAAGGACATTTCTGTTCGCACTTTCCACTCTTATCGGAAACATATGCGATGATGTGTATTCTTTCATGGTGCCTGATAAACTACTCTTTGTTCTTTTTTCTCAAACTTGTTAAAGTTTTGTGGACCAAACAGACACAGTTTGTATCTTTCTTCTCATGTTGTTGATCTTTCTTGGAAATCCTGGTTTTGTTTAATGCTAACTGGATACATTTCTACAATCTCCTTGCTTACGTTTTTGACTCTTACCCACATGCCAGTAATTCTAAAACCCATATCTTTAGCCCAGATCTTTCTATAGCTGCTTGAATATTCAACTCCATACAGAAGTCCTCCATCAGACAGAAATTTCTAACTCAATTAGGTCCAAAATGAATGCATAAAATTGCTCTGGGTCTCTCATTCCACCTGCATTTCATATGCTACTTATTAGCAACACCTTCCAACCTCTTCTCAGTCATGATCCTGAAGCCCCTTTTCCTTCACCACCACTGGTCTGCTCATCTGGTGCCCAGGAGGCTGAGTGAATAAAACACAGTATTATTTCAGGGATGACTGTGGTTACACTAATCCTCAGAGGACTTAAACACTTTATATAATGTATTTTAATGCATTGCTTTATCTGTTTCTAATTAAAGGCAAGGTAAGGTTTTCCCCCGACCCCTTGATTTATAATTTAGAATCCTGAAACTCAATGTAGTTGATGAACCTTTTGAAAATTCACATAGTTTTTGAGCAACATAGTGGGAACCAAATCCAGAGCCTAAGGAAGCTCTCCCTACATGATGGAAGGATACAAGTGTTTCTTTTCTTTCTTTCTTTTTTTTCTTTTTAAAGATTTTATGTATTTAACAGAAGAAGAGAGATCACAGTAGGCAGAGCGGCAGGCAGAGAGAGAGGGGGAAGCAGGCTCCCCGCTGAGCAGAGAGCTCGATGTGGGGATCGATTCCAGGACCCTGAGATCATGACCTGAGCCAAAGGCAGAGGCTTAACCCACTGTGCCACCCAGGTGCCCCGATACACGTGTTTCTACTGATGGGAAGAAGCTGGAAAGAGGTTCAAAGCAGTGCTATGGTCTCTGAAATTGAGGGTAAGTGAAAGAGCACAGGCTGGAGAGTGAGAGGCAGAAACAGACGTGTCTGGCGAAGATCTTCTGAGAAGAGAAGATGGGACGTCAGTTAAAACTACAGACTCAAGAGAATCTAGAACAGTGCGGGCTGATGACGGATGAGCGAGCCTTTAATTTGGTTCATTTTACATTCTTGGATCTACCTTCTTGATCCTCTCAGTTGATGCTGCGTGCCCATACCTGAGTGACTGTCCTGGCATTCCCCTTCCCATAACAGCAGTCCCCCGCGCAAACCTTCCCTGTTCAGATTCTTGTCTCAGCTCCTAAAGTTCTGAATTTATAAGGTCTCCCCACCCCATCTCCACTCAGATCCAGCAAGAGGCTGTCCTGTGCCATCCCGTACTCCTGCCCCTTAGCCTGCGCTCACTCTCTTCAACCCTCTTCTATGCCCCCTCCTCGTCTTCCTCATTCCTTTTATGACAAGATTAAATTCCACCTTACTAAGGTTACTGTTTATAAAGTCTGGTCTCTCCTGATAGTCCTTCCTCGGCAATTATGCTGTACACAGCTCCTTCTAATGTAACGCCTACTTATTCCCTTGTTTCATATTAAGTTACTTCTGCCTTTCCAGAAGATTATCAGGTTTTTTTGGTCCAATATCACATCTAATGTTTCTTTCCAATAAGATGTGTGGCACAGTGGAGGAGGCAAGACAGGTGTCAAAAAACATTCAATTAAGGTGACAAGTGGACACTTGCAAAGCTGCATATTAACGAGGGCAGAACAACATGGTAGCAGACATATACAGGCGTGGAAGGACCACGGAAGACCGCAGCGATGAGTGGCTGTCCTGAGCCGATATGGGTGGTGCAGGCTCACAGGCTAGTTTTTAAAGATCATATGTATTTATTTATTTGAGAGAGGGAGGGAGAGAGAGCACGCGCACGCACACGAGCTGTGGGGGGGGAGGGGGCAGAAGGAGAGAGAAAATCCCAAGCAGGCTCCCCACTTAGCATGAAGCCAGATGTGCGGCTCCATCCCAAGACCCTGAGCTCGTGACCTGAGCCGAAATCAGATATTTAACCGACTGAGTCCCCCAGGCGCCCCAACAGATTCACAAGTTTTGAGTATACCTGCGGTAGACAAAGCTTTGGTTTTATTCTTTCCACACAAATTTAAGCATCTAAGTAAATCGATCCAATTTTACTTCATTAATCAAGTAAGTCTGCATAAGAGAGCCCTTTTCTTCCGTCTGCTACCCTGGCCCTGTAAGAGCTGTGGGAACTGTCCTTCTGACCCATGAGGAGAGAAAAGAGGAAATGCCTTTTGAGGGACATTATAAATACACCACGGCCGGCAGGTATCCCGTGTAATTGTAGCCTTTTTCCCACTGCCTTCAGATTGTCAGTGGTCATCACTGGACACACTCCTTAGAGGCTCAGAGGCCTGTGTCCCCCGAGTGAACACTGCTTAGCACACCAGACACATGAAAACTGCCTCTGAAACAGAGAAGTGAGGACTCTAGTGGGTCCAGCACTGTGCAGAGCAGGAGGGTAGGGGTAGAACGAGAATGCACTGCTGTGGCTTAGATCAGGCTTCTCAGTGGAGGGCTGGGACAGCCCTGTCCGTGGGCAGCATTGGGCTGTCAGGGGTCCGAAGCAGTCTTCAGGGGACACGTGAAATCAGAAGGAGGGTGCAGAGCCACTTGCAGGGCTGTCCATTCTCACGGGGAGACTCTCATTCCAGGACTCTTAGCCTCTACCTCCCGGACACAATGTCCTTTAATGAGCAAGAATCCTTACAATCCTTGACCAGTCACCTACTCATATGGAAAAGTCCAGAAAGAACTGTTTTCATTTTTTTATAGACCCCACAGTTACTAATATAGAGTCTGCCCTAATTCCTTAAATGGGTGTCCAAAATATTGAATTAAAATACTAATACCTAACCGTCAATTAAAAAGCACTCCATTCTCCTAATATAACACTGCATGTTAACTATATGGGAATTAAAATTTAAAAAAAAATGAGCTGTATTTTGATGAGCTGTAATATATAGGATTGTTGAACCACTATATTGCACACCTGAAACCAAGATAATATTGTGCATTAATTACACTGAAATTAAAATTTGAAAAAATCATAAAAAAAAGTCACTCCACGGGTGCCTGGCTTAGTCAGTTAAGTGCCTTTGGCTCAGGTCATGATCTCAGGGTCCTGGGACTGAGTCCCAAGTCAGGCTCCCTGATGAGCAGGGAGTCTGCTTCTCCCTCTCCCTCTGCTCCTCCCATCCTTTGTGCTCTTTCTCTCTCTCTCAAATAAATAAATAAAATCTTAAAAGAAAAAAAATCTGGGTAAAGAATGAATCATTGTTCCTAGATTAATGGTTCAGGTCTATTAAATGGTTAATGAAATATTTATCGAATTAACCACATGCAAATACATAAAAAGAAATGAAAAGAACCAGATAAAAATGTTTAAAAAGACTTATTTTGGGGGGAGGGGGACCTGGCTGGCTCAGCTGGTTCAACATCTGCTCAGGTCATGATCCCAGGACCCTGGGGTCCAGCTCCCTCCTCAGCATACAGTCTGCTTCTCCCTCTCCCTCTGCTCCTCCTCCTGTTCATGCTCTCTCTCTCTCTGTCAAATAAATAAATAAAATCTTAAAAAAAAATCCCTTCATTCTCATACATTCAATGGGTATCAGTATAGCGCTTTTATGTGCCCGGGATTGTGCCATAGGCCAACCACTATGGCTTTGTTCACAAATTCAGTGGCATTTCAGGACTCAAGACCTCACATTCCAGAGGGAGAATGATTATGTAACACAGCAAGGTAAGCTCAGGATGCCATGGGATCACAGCCCAGTAGAGCCTAATAAGATAGTTGGAAAGGACTGACCTGAGAAAGTGACCAGATTTCTGAGAGCCATCAGCTCCCACATGTAGCTACTGTACTTTCTGTGGAATTGAGCATATTATATGCAAGTCTAATATGTTTTATATTTCAATTAGTAATGAAACATGCTCGTAGTGACCAACTCTTCCCTTGATTCTTTCAAGTGACTTAATTTAATACTTTTAATTAATTAATGGAAGCTGATATTTTCATCTAAAAATAATCAAAGAGTATGAACAAAGAGGTTAAACACAGCAACTCCTAAGTGGACATGATATTTGACAAGGCCTGTATTGGCTAGAATGTCTACAGATCTCCCTGGATTGTCTGCCCATTTAGACAGAGCAAGGCAAACTCAAGACTTGGTGGAAAGACCGCTACATCTTCTTCTGTTTAGATATTATTAGCCAGAGAAGCATAAATGTATACTTTTTGTAAACATGTAGAAAACTCAGGAAAATAAGTTAAAAATAATAACTATACTAACACCAAAGAAAAATAATCATTACATTTCAGTATTATCTCCTTCAATGTCTTCTGCACATGGTGGTTCTCATGGAATTGGAATCACAGAGAGTGTCTGCGCTTCCCAGTCCCCACACACCGAAAGTCTCTAAATCATGCTGTTCGGTAGTTTTGCCCTCTTCTGCCTCACAGACAACACTCTGGCCACGCACAGATGACTTAACAGCACTAGACTCCTACAGACACTGACTGAAAAATTTCCCCTTGAAATAAAACAAAGCAAAAAATGTGAGGAAGGTGAAGACATTGTTGTTCTGAAAATAAAAAATAAAAACATTTTAGTGACACTTGTCTCTGAATAAAATATCCACACTTGGGTTTCTAATCTGTGATTTTATCACTTCTGTAAACTGAGGCTTATTTGCACAGTCATGTATGTTTTCATGATGTATAATCATTATCAGATTTTTTTTAAAAGATTTTATTTATTTATTTGACAGACAGAGATCACAAGTAGGCGGAGAGGCAGGCAGAGAGAGAGGAAGGAAGCAGGCTCCCTGCTGAGCAGAGAGCCCGATGCGGGGCTAGATCCCAGGACCCTGAGATCATGACCCGAGCCGAAGGCAGAGGCTTAACCCACTGAGCCACCCAGGCGCCCCTCATTATCAGATTTTGTGACAACAACAAGCAACAAATGCTAAGGGCGTGTGTTTATTATATATGCGTACAGCAGATTTTAATGTATATGCTGTATGTATACAGAACAAGACAGAAAGTCATTTACAAAGTTGTTCTGAAATATAGTGTATGATTTTGCTGTATTTTATTTTCAAAAAAGAAATAAATTTGTAAGTAGTATCGGGCAAAAATATGTACCAGAACATTTATTATTCATTACTTTGAAGGCAATGAAAAAACCATTACCTTACAAAGTATACATGCTATTGTTTCCCTATTTTTTCCTTTGTTAAGCTCTGTGTGTCTATCTGTATGCATTTATGCTGTCCATACATACACGTGTGGTGGCACTGGTACTAATTATTATTTTAGTCTTAAAACTGTTCAACTCACTAATTTTTTAGTTTTAAATTTTTTAGATTTATTTATTTTGGGGGGTAGTAGGAGGAGGGGCAGAGCGAGAGGGGGAGAGAGAATCTGAAGCAGACTCCCTGGTGAACGCAGAGCCTGACTGGGGACTCAATCCCACGCCCCCAAGATCATGATCTGAGCCAAAACCAAGGGTCAGATGCTTGACCAACTGAGCCACCCAGGCACCTCTCAACTCACTTTTTAAAAGCCAGTTCTTACTACTCTGCATTATGTGACTGAGTGGCAAGTTCCAGTTTTAGTAGAGATGGTTATCTGAGCCAACTGAACTAAATAAACCTCTACCAAGAGCCATAACAAAAGAAAGGCAGTAAGTTGGAGATTTAATCTGGATTGGGATATACAGTGCTCCATCAGTAACTACAATGATCTTTAAGGAGACAGAATTGCCTTTACACATATCATAAATGATGTTTATTTGTTCCTTTTTTTCTTCCCAGAAACACCAGCTCTTTTCCAACCTGCCTATTATCATAAAAGACTTGGTTTGCAGTCTGAAGACACATGTTTGAGATGTTAAGCTGAGTATTTTTTTTGCTAGAAGTAACAGTTCTCGATGGAAAATAGTGAGCAGAATTACATACAATAATGGGTTCTACGAATAGCAAGTCAAGTAGCAATACAGTATTTCCTGTCCAGGAAATGGTTTCCTAGTGTGTTGGGTGTGAGAAAGGAACCATGTTTTGCCATATACAGGAATGATTAACAGCACCTCTAGAGTTCCTTCTAAAACATCAATCTAATTACGCCATAAACTGCTTACAATGGTTCTCGCTGTCCTCTGGCCCTCATCCTAGCTCCCCAGGCAACTGCAAGGCTCGCCCCGCTTCTGCAGAGCTAACTTCATCCTCTCTTAATCTCCCACTCTACAGACCCCCTCACCTGCATTTTTGCCTCCACTTCCCCCCTTGTTACTACTCCCCAGAGATGTCCATACACCTCCACACTTTTTCCCATGATGCTCTTTTGTCCGCCCAGAATATTTTGGTGTCTCTTTAAAACATGACAGAATCTCATGCATCTTTCAAGATCCAGGTGGATTATCCCATAATTCCTAAATCTTTCTGCAATGCCTTCTGTGCTGGGGAGGATGAAAGGAAAGAGGAAGGGAACAAGGAAGGGGTTAGGGCAAAAACAGTGATTTTTTCCATGTCATTCCTTGACTAGAACTTCCAAATATCTGCAGAGTCTGGAGGGTATACTCCTCTAGGACAAACATGGAACCTAGTTCACCCTGGCTATCAGCCAGAACCGGGAGATCTGTGCTCTTCTACACAACTGATGATTTTAAGAAATCATTCAGCTATTTCCAGCAATTCCATAAACAAGTCATTACTACAGGTTGAGGACATCTTTTTATACATCTGACTAGAATACTTTTTTTTTTTTTTTCCTATTATGACCCTGGCTCTTGTGTAAGAAAACAAAATAACATAAAGAAAGAAAAGGGGAAAAAAAAAAAGGCAGAGAGGGTCTCTACTTACATAGAGAAGAATTCCTGAACTCAGAACTATTGGCTCAAGTCAGACAGAGGACTCTCATAACTGACATTCTGCTTAACAGTCTGCCTGGACTTCAATTAATTTAGCCATTTCTCAACTAAATATCACTAAGTAATAATGCTTTAATGAGCACTTTCATAACTAGAGATTTTCCTATATTCATGAATTTAAAATATTCCCAACTCTTATTTTTATTTATTTACTTATCTATTACTACTATTGCTTTGAGAGAGAGAGAGAGAGAGAATGCAAGTGGGGAGGGGCAGAGGAAAAGAGAAGAGAAGATTTTAAGTAGGCTCCAGCTCAGTATAGAGCCCAGGGCAGAGCTCAATCTTAAGACCCTGAGATCGTGATCTAAGCCAAAACCAAGAACCAGATGCTTAACCAACTGAACCATCCAGGTGCCCTCATTTAGTATTTCTCAAAATGCATTACAGAGAGGCTGATTTATAGTAATTCATGTGAAAAAAAGGAAAAAGCAGACTTTTAAGTTTTGACCATGAACTTATTAACACGAACAGACTAATGTCGTAATGAACTAAAACCCAAAGAATCTGGGTTCTATATGTATATATATTTTATATGTAGAATGTCTAAGTAACTGAAATTAATATTCTCTCTTAGCTCATGTTAGATCATGACCATGGATTCCAAAAATGTAGAGTTTAGTTCTGGACAGATCGTAACAGGAGTATGGAGCTAATTCAAGCCAATATATTAATGAAATTATGATAAATCCAAAGGCTATTTAGAATGTCAGAACATAGATGTTAAAGGTCTTAGAAATCAAGTTATATAAGGAAATGATATTTAGCTTGGAAAAAGTAGTACAGAGGGGACGGGACATGTGATAAGCTTTTCAAAAATGTGAAGGGTTTGAGTCACACAGAGGAACTAGACTTGTGTTTTGTTATTTGATTCTTGCTAAGAATTCATTGTGACAAATACGCAAAGAAGAAATAAGCTCCTGGGACCTCTGGGTGGCTCAGTCAGTTAACTGTTTACCTTCATCTTCGGTCATGATCTCAGGGTCCTGGGATTGATTCTTGCATAGTCCTTCTCCCTCTGTCCTTCCCTCCGACCATGCTCTCACTTGTTCTCTCTCTCTCAAATGAATAAATTTAAAAAAAATAAAGAAAGAAAGACGCTCCTCCTTCTCTCTCCTTCCTCTTATATTCCATTGGCAAACAATTATTGAATGGGAATAGTAATGTTCCAGGAACTGTGACTGGCCCTAGGAGCAGAGGAATTACAAGCTATCATCCTTGTTCTCAAGGAACCTGAAGTCTACTGGAGTTGAGAGACCATCTACCTACCTACCCACCTATCTAGCTACCTACCCACTTGGTATAAATCTTTTCCCAAAGCATACACAAAATACAGAAAGTACTAAACAGGAAATCTGAGTATTCAAGCAAAAGCTGACCAACATCCATACTGGATGGGACATCAGGCATCAACTAGGTTTTTAAATTTATAGCTCCTGTGTCTTTATGCTCCTCTCCTAAAATAACATGCATAGTCTTACATGGTATATTTACCTAACACACGTTTATACCATATTTAATATAACCCTATCATATATTATTTATATAATATATATGATTTCAGAAAAATCAAGGATATAAAAACAAAGCAAAACGTTTAAAGTGGGGAGTCCTGTAACTCAACAGTAAAAATGGAATTGAGCTCCCTGGTTAACAGAGGAAAAAGAAAAAAAGAGTTTGACTTACAAGTTTTCCATTAAGAAAGGAAGAAGCATGAATGTTTCTCAGAAGCAAAATAATCTCTTAATTTCATAAATCTTTGGAGCAGAGGAGTGGTGAAATGCCTTTCAGTCTTATCTGGGAAAGACTGTGTACATAGCTGAAAATTAAATAATTTAACCAAGGGCAGACTAGTTTCGAAGAGGGAAGGAGCAGGGTTAGAGCAACTAGCAAACTGTGAAATTTACTACTGAAGGTGCAGTGGAGATAATGAAGAACTGGCAGGCACAACATCATGCAGTTGACTTCAGCCTCCTATTTTCACAAGTTTTCTGGTTTCATGAACTTGAAGAACTGCAAACAAGCAGCCAGTGTCTGAACAGATGGGATTCTCCTGAGTGTGCTTACTAGTTCACTGGCTTCCCAAATGGGCTTTCTTCTACTTTGAAAGTGGATTGTATCAGCATTTTCTAGTGAGTTTGTCAGCAGACACCACATGGTATAAGCACCTAGGAGTTCCCTTCTACCATATACACATTTATCAAAGTGCTATCTGACCAGCACAATGTATGTTAATTTGCATTAACAGTCTCACTTTCCTCCTTATAGGACTTATTTTCTCTCTCACTTAGCCCATCCCATACTTAGATCTAATGGAAACAAATAGAAAAAAAAAACCACACATGCTCATAAGGAAAATATGTAACAACTATTTTGGATCTACTACCTCATTGCCTTCATATTCTCTCCTTGACTTTTTTCTGAAATAACATATAAAATAGTCTTAGCTGTCTGAAGGATGCCCCAAAGTTGAGCAAAGGGAAAATTCATCACATATTGCTCACTCATTTATTCAAAGACATTCATTGACTTACTTTGTGCCAGGCACTGGGCAACGTTATGAGGATGTATCATTTAAAGCAGAGGAAGCCCCTGGTTTTAGGAGTTGATCTTCAAGCAAGGAATATAGATGATAAATAAGTAAACAAGTAGAAATAATAATTATAGATTATGATCAAAGCAAAGATGATCCTAGGGTTGGTAATGCAACGCAGAGTAGCCAGAATTTGGGAGGGAAAGGGTTTACTCTGGAGAGGTTGATCAGGAAGGCTTCTCTGACATGGTGATTTTGACTTGAGTCCCGAAGGTTCAGAACAAGCCAGTGAAGCAAATAACTGGATAGGAAGAGTCCAAAAAAAAAAAAAAAAAAAAAAAAAAAAAAAAAAAAAAAAAAAAAAAAAAAAAAAAAAAAAAAAAAAAAAAGAATACAAGTACAAGACATAGAGAAAAGAAAGGGTTAAAGCAGATTAAAGAATCAAAAAGAAGACCCAAGCACGGTAGACAAGGCAAAGAGGTGGGCAAGGGCAGATGGTGCGGGAGCGTGCTAGACTCACAATCTTACTCTATGAGAATAAAATCCTTTGGAAGCTTCAAGAAAGGAAGAGACGGCCTCTGATTTTTAAGTTCAGAGGAGCTGCCCTGGCTCCAGTACGTTGAGTGGACGGAGGGAAGTAGAGTCGAAGCAGGAGGATAATTCTGAAATCATGAGAAAAGGACCAACGACTGCAGTAGAATGCTGGGACAGAAACAGAGAAGGCTGAGGATATTTGTAACACATGTTGGAGATGTCCTTCGGTCAGATAGTGAGTGACAAATTGAAGAAAAAAAAAGTAGGAAGTAAGAGGAGCAAGAAAGCGGGATGATAAAAATATCAAAACTAGTAGTGTGACCACCAGAGACGGACAGGAAAGGCAGGTGAGGAACAAGAAGCAGGAGAACATGGGAAGAGAGAAAATGTAGGCCTCCTGTCCAAGCTCAAGTTCAGTCCAGGAAGAGCAGGAGATTTGCACAAATGTATCTGCGCAAAGCAGCTGTCAAAGAATAACTCATCCAAAGAAATAGTAGCAAAAATAAATAAATGAAGTTCCTAACAGACTTAAGAAAAAAAAATCCCCAAAGAGTTAGTGTTATGAATATAATGCCCCAAATCATAAAAGTACTAGAAAAAACGTGGGACAATATATTTATACTTTTAAGGTTAAGAATACCTTTATAAGTATAACCAAAAACCCAGAAGCCGTAAAGAAAATAACTCACAGATCTGACTACATAAAAATTTCAAATGTCTGTATGAAAAAAGGCATCATACACGGAGCTGGAAGCCAAAGGCACAGTAGAAAAATAGTCCGTAACGTGGACAACAAAGGGTTAACTTTTACAGTACATAAAGTGCACCCACAGATGAAGAAGAAAATGTTGGCAAAGGAGGAGAACCCCAAAGAAGGACGCAGATCTACTAAATAGAAGAAAATATTCTCAGCCTCGCTATTAATAAGAAACACACAGGGACGCCTGGGTGGCTCAGTTGGTTAAGCGGCTGCCTTCAGCTCAGGTCATGATCCCAGTGTCCTGGGATCGAGTCCCACATCGGGCTCCTTGCTCGGCAGGGAGCCTGCTTCTCCCTCTGCCTCTGCCTGCCACTCTGTCTGCCTGTGCTCGCTTGCTCTCTCTCCCTCTGTCTCTGACAAATAAATAAATAAAATCTTTAAAAAAAGAAAAAAAAAAAGAAACATGCAAATGAAAGGAGAAATTAGATGTCATTTCTACCCATCAGGACAAGTGAAGATTCAAGAGACATAATGGCTTAGTGTTGGCAGGTCATAGAGAAAGAATTATTCTCACGTTTAGGTGGTTGTAAATTTAAGTAACTATTTTTGAGGAGAAGAAATTGATAATATCTATTAAAAACAAAACCCCACATTATTTGATAGAGTAAATTTCATTACCAGGAATTGGTCCCATAGGAATGATCACACAGGTACATAAACAGTTCTTCTGCTGTTTTGTTTGTCATATCAGAAATGCGGGAACCACACAAATGTTGATCCAGAGGGTACAGAGTACGCTGATCATAGTGACTGCACGGTGACATATCATGTAGCAGTAGAAGAAAATGAGGTGGCTCTGACATGCTGATTTGTTACGGTATGCGAGACAAACCATTAATAACATGCAAACACAGGATGTTACCATTTTTTTTAAATGCCTTTATCTTTAGATATACAAATATCGGCTTCGTATGTTTTCAGTACTCTTGTCTCCCTACCTGGGTCTGCACTGTGATTATCTCTAAGGGGTAGGATTACAAAATACTTTGGCTTTTTAAGATTTCTGAATTATTGGGGTGCCTGGGTGGCTCAGTGTGTTAAAGCCGCTGCCTTTGGCTCAGGTCATGATCTCAGGGTCCTGGGATCGAGCCCTGCATCGGGCTCTCTGCTCAGCGGGGAGCCTGCTTCCCTCTCTCTCTCTGCCTGCCTCTCTGCCTGCTTATGATCTCTGTCTCTATGTCAAATAAATAAATAAATTAAATAAAATCTAAAAAAAAAAAGATTTCTGAATTATTTGAAATTTTTACACATACGTGTTCGTTCAAAAAAAGACAAAAATGGGAAAATGGGAAGAACACAAGGGCATAATATATTTGAAGTTACTGATGAAAACCTACTAATTTTCGAAGAAGCATATAAGCAACAAAGGTAAGCCAACATGACCTATAGCTGACTGTGTACTTTGTCCTGTATCTGGAGAAACACGGCTATTATTCAAGGAAAGCACTCAATCTCACATTTTCTTTCTTACCATTTATTTCTAAGATAACTCTTTATTTGTGATCCTAGTAGTTTTATTAAGTCAGGGATAAGTGTTGGCACTAAGATGACGGAGCAATTTTGACTTGGTTGATGTTCTTTAAAAACACAGTCAACGCTGTGTTTTTTTGGAATCCCAAAATGAGTCAAAGAAAACCTGAAAGAAAATGCCCGAGAGTTAAAGCAATCTTACAGTGAAGTACTTGGGAAAGTATGTTTTGAACAGGTTATCCTGAAACCAAATATGATTCCTATAAGGAGAAATAAAATAGGTAGGTTGGCCAACTGATGAAGGAACCGATACTGTTTGCATGACACTTACCAGAGTCCACCGGGTGGCATTCAGGACTCGGCTCTGGCAGCGGACACGAATGGGGGTGTCATCAATAGAACGAGACCTCTCTCGTTTGTGGGCCGCGCTGCAAAGCGCACAGAAGAATCTGAGACATCCAATGTGAAACGCAGCACGGATCCGCGGGGGTGAATCACAGTTGTTCCAGGAAAGAGGCAGCTTTGAGAAAAACATCTTTCTATTTAAAAGAAGAGCTGCCTGGCTGCTGTCACACGGAGGGACGGGACACCATGCTTGCAAGCTGCTACGGCATGAATGGCAGGCAAAACTGACTTTACTAACTGAAGGCCCGGATCCTTTACATCAGGCAAATCTCCCTTACTACAGATCTTTTCTCTCTCCGCATGTAAAGTGATGATAATAATCACAATAACGCCGGCTTCTCAGAGTTGTGTTAGACTTGGGGTAACTCCCAGGAGGGCCCGGCACACCGTCAGCCCCCTCCTGCAGTCACTACTCTCACCAGAGGAGGAAGGAGCGTCAAAGGCCAGGAAGTCGGCAGCCACGCCAGATCTCGCGAACCGCCAATGGACAAGGAAGACCGGGGAATAACAACTGGACTTGCAAATCTGTAAGTCAGTGTTGACCTTCAAGAACACAGTGTTCTAGGAGTGGGGATAGTGAGGGAAAAGATAAATCATGACAAAAATAGGAACTGATGCGGAATATGTAGAACCTCGGATAGTAAGAGAAGGAATAAAAATAATAGGATGACAGTCTGAGAGGCAGAGGACCAACCCAAGCATGTTTCCAGCCAGGACACACTGATTATTTTCTATGTCAAGAGAGAAGCTAATGGAGATGGATTTTATGGAAAGATTCCTGGTTAGTTTCAAGGATAAAATCCAACTGGCTTCTAAAATGATAAAGTAGGGAATGAAGTACTGTTTGTTTATTTCTAATTTACATGTAGGCTATGGTCCTGGGACTTTTTTTGTGACTGGGATTTACTGAGAAGTCTTCCAAAAGTTTAGACAGACAGACAGACAGACACACACACACACACACATACTGTTAAGAACACAAAATTTTTGTGTTTAATTAATTTTTGTGTTTAATTATCAACCTCTTTAATACATCCATGAACAAATCCTCTCTCTGAACCATCCACAGATTCCAGATAAAGATACCCTCTCTTAGGATGTGAAAATACTTTTGAAAAAGAGGAATTTTGATTTGTGTACATAAATTAAAACTAGCAATTCAATGAGAGGTAAAAAATGTTCTTATAAAATATCTACAAAATATAGGTATTCAACACATACATTGCTTTCTCAAAATATAAACAGAATGGGGCGCCTGGGTGGCTCAGTGGGTTAAAGCCTCTGCTTTCAGCTTGGGTCATGATCCCAGGGTCCTGGGATCGAGCCCCACATCGGGCTCTCTGCTCTGCGGAGAGCCTGCTTCCTCCTCTCTCTCCCTGCCTGCCTCTCTTGCTTACTTGTGATCTCTGTCTGTCAGATGAATAAGTAAAATCTTTAAAAAATATATATAAACAGAAAATATAACTCTTCCGAAGTTAAGATCAGCTCAGAGATAAATGCTCCATATCACAGAAAACGTTAACACAACTAAATTGCGTTCTAACTGCACTCTGTATATTTCCCAAACACTTTTCTAATATTCATAAAATTCACATGCGTACATGTTATTTCCCTACAGGTTTAGAAGCTAAGGCTCAGAAGTGTTAAGTAACTTCCCCACTATCAGACTGCAAATTCAAGCCCATCTGGTTCAAAAGTCCGGGGAAGACTATCTCCCCACCTCTAAGGAAAACAAGAGAATACGCTAGGCCCCTACACACAGAATAGTATTATTAACAGAATCTACATGGAGTTTAATAAAGGCTGCTTTTTAAAAAAATCTGGTCAAAATGCAAAAGACCACTCTAAAGAGAAGCCTGATGTTAAAGATCAAGTATCCTCGCAATTCGTTATTTAAATTTTGCAGGCTTTGACAAGGCTTTTCACTATTTACTGGAAATGCTTTCTCACCTCTTGACGCCTGCGAAATTGCTCGTCTCATTTTCCTCAGAACTTCCTGACCCCTCGTCCTTCAATCTCCTATCTCTCGCTGCCCCTCGAAATAAAAGTACTTCCTAGGACTTTGTGCTCTCCATTTTCACTCTTCTTGCTCCCCTGGGTGGTCTCGTCACCTCCACGGCTGCAGGCACCCTCAAATGCTCATCTTCCGTTCCCACTGAGCCCTGCAGCTGCACACGCACCCGCCCCGCTGTCTACGGCAGAGCTCGGCAGAGCTCCGCTCAGTGTCTCGTCACCCCTCCACGTCACCCCTCCACGTCCGTACTTCTGACAACCTCACCTCCTGCTTTCCGAGCTGCTTCCCCTCCTGCAGGGAAGTCAATGGAAACATCCCCGAGTCATCTCCCCAAGCTAGAAATCAGAGAACTCATCTTGAATTCTTACCACACTTCCTTTCTCCTCATCCACAAAGATACCAACCTATTACTAAGTTGTTGTGTTTTTTTTTTTAAGATTTTATTACTTGTCAGAGAGAGAGAGAGAACAAGGAGGGGGAGCAGCAGAGGGAGAGGGAGAAGCAGGCTCCCTGCTGAGCAGGGAGCCCCTTGTGGGGCTCGATTCCAGGACCCTGGGATCATGACCTGAGCCGAAGGAAGACATTTAACCAACTGAGCCCCCCAGGTGTCCCCTACCCATCACTAAGTTCTGTCAACAGTTCTGTATTCTTGGATCTTTTCTCTCTCCTCAGGGCGTCTACTTTTCTTCAAGCATGTACCATACTAAACTGTATGACTTCAAGACTCCACTGACTTGCCTTTCCCTGCCGCGTTGCCCCCTTCCAACTCATTCTCCTTCCCACAACCAGCCTATTCTTTGTAAAATATAAATCTGATTCTGCATGTCACTGTTGTGTTTTACGTCACTCACTGATGGGCCATTCAGAAGAGTCTCCTTACAGCAGCGACAAGATCCTCTGTGGGTCCACAGACCGTCCCCCTCGCCTTCTCCTCTCCTTCCCCTCGCACTGGGTGCTACAGCCAGCCAGACCAAACCCTCTTCAGGGGCTCAAATGCACCTGGCTCCCCCACACCTTAGGGCCACATCCTGTGCTGCTCCTAGCCGGGTGGCCTCCCCTTCCTTCTTCCTTCTTAAATGACTCAACAAGAGCCTTAGCAGCCAGATCCGCTGACACCTCACCTGGGATGCCAGGCCACGTCTGGCACTATTCCCACGGTCATCTCTGTCCCAGCTCTCTGTTTCTCTGTCCCGGCACTTTGCCTCATTGCCGCTGTACTAACGGACCCGTCTGTCTTTTCCTCTGGGCTATCAGCTCCTTGAGGGCAGCAACTATCCCTACAGGCTCTCCTGCCCTTGCTCCTAGCACAAGGTCTAAATGCACTTGCCCTTGATAAACAGGTTTAATGAATACATAGTTATATTCATTATCTAATCTAGTGAATGGATGGGAAAATTCATTACATAATATGACTTCAGCCTTTGCTCTATCACTCACTGTCATATGATTAATGAATAAGTTGCCCAGAAGTGTCTTGCCCTATTTTCTTCAAAACAGTGCAAGTAAATTAGAGAAAAAGATAAATGGTGATTCTTTTCACTTTCTTAAGTAATCTCAATATAGATGTATTTTTCACACCCACCGGAGTCCTTGTAAAAGAACTTAGGATAATAGAAGACCAAAGTTCAAACCCTGGCTTGCAGCTTATTAGCTACCTGGTCTTTGCCAAGTCAAGTGACTCCTTTGAGCTAAAGCTAGCTTAACTATCAAAATAATGATGTGTACTCTTTATTCTCAATACTCTTCTCAGAGTGTCTCCTTCTCACACTAGTTTGAGGTCAAATAAAATCATATATATGAAAGCAGTTTAAAAACTATATGTCATCCTAAAATGTAAGGTGTGCTTGTATTTTAAATTCCCGAACAATAATAAAATTCTGTAAATAAGATCTCTAAGTATCTCCTAATGCCACAAAATAAAAAAATTTCCTCTTCGGGAAATAAACAGCACTTGGAATAATCTGGTTGAAATAAAGTTTATGGATTTTTTCTAATAATTTTATGAAAGCTTAATCCTTTGAAAATTTTGAAATACAGCAATGCAAATTATGTACTTTCTTATCCTTTAAGAAGGAGACAAACTATAGGAATATGACTCATCTTTGTCTATAATCTCATGATAGAAAATTAAGAGGAAGAAAGAAAGATCATCACAGAATTATTTCAAATCACCACAGAATTTTGCTATCAATTCAAAATAAAGAAACTTAAAGACAGTCATGTAAGTTCACATCATTCATTTCCATAAGAAATAATCCAAAGTCAAACAGTATTTAATAATTATATTCTCTGTCAACAACTCTGCAAGTCAAACTAGCAGAATTTTACTTTTAGCATGTTTAAGATTACTGTATCAGCCCAATGTAAACTCTTAGAAGGTCTCTTCAGGGCTTCATGCCCCTCAAATGGAAAACTGTAAAATTATTTAAACGCTGTTGAATTAGAGTGAAGAGAAAGTATCACTTTTATTCAATGAATTTTTAAAAATATTTTATTTATTTATTTGACAGACAGAGATCACAAGTAGGCAGAGAGGCAGGCAGAGAGAGAGGAGGGAGCAGGCTCCCCGCTTAGCAGAGAGCCTGATGTGGGGCTCGATCCCAGGATTCTGGGATCATGACCTGAGCCAAAGGCAGAGGCTTAACCCACTGAGCCACCCAGGCGCCCTATTCAATGAATTTTTATCAAGTACCTACTGCATAAGTGGAAATGCCTGTAGAGCCTACTGGATATAGCGTCCCATTTTCAATATATTTAGATTAACTGAACCCGTATATTTTACAGACCAACCTACTTTTACAAGTAGCACTCATCCTGGATGTTTAGAGCTGACAAAGAAACCGGCTACAAACAGAACTATTATTTAACTCTAAAAAGAATAACTTTTTCACCGTGATGAGGGTGTAATACCCATTCTATTTGGGATTGTTACAATTTTCAAATCCACTATTTTTTAAACCGCTAAATAGACTTTAGACAGAGAAGGGAGAGTAAGATTTAAACATTATTTAAAAAAAAAAAAAAAGTATTAACCGAATGGTTCTTCCAAGTTAAAAAAGTTGAAAATATGTCCTAAGATTCTTTTATTATTTCACCGAAGTTATAATACAGTACTTGATCTGTTTTATTATGCATTTCCTATTGCCCATCTGAAACTTACGTATCATTTCATAAACTGTGTATTTGTGGATTACATTGCAAAGGTACTGTTTTACCGAAGGAAGGATTTCTGATGCAACTGGACTAAACTAATAACTATTACGGCGCCAATATTTTTATCTTTGAAAACATTTGGTGATAGACTACTTTAGTGTTTTGGTTATTGCTTATGGTCGTATTTAATACACAATATCCTCCAAAACAAAATACTTCCATTCATTAACTACTGAAAATAAAGAAAACAACATGCTTTGAGATTGTCTCAAGTGTTTTACAAAGGACATATCCAATTTAAATAGCATGTCTGTTTGTAAGGATAGCTAATTTGGGTCAACTGTATGGCACTTTCTTAAAGAGCACTGCCATACTGAATTTATTTATCAGATATCCATTTTGCTATACCCCATACCTCAAATGAACCACAACAAAGGAAGGTATATTTTCAATTACATTTTGATATTTGAATGACAAAATGGAATCGATTGGGGCAGAAGTGAAAGCCACCAGTGATGATGTTAAAAATGCTCTCAATGAGTTCCAATCTAATCTAAATTCTCTAGCAGCTAGGGTAACTGAGGCAGAAGATAGAATTAGTGATCTAGAGGACAAAATGATAGTGAAATTTGAATACCTGGGCTATTTATTATACCTATTATTTATTGTAATTGTAATAGGTCATAATTTTATATTATCTGTATTTCTTATAATTTCAGTTTTATATTGAGCCATGTGACTTTCCAATGACGTGAACAGTTTAAAAGGAAAGCAGTTTAAAAGGAAAGCATTATCAAATATTATTAAAGATAAAATAAAACATAAGCCAGAATTATTTGTCCTCCCTCAGGAAGTTGGGATTTATACCCAAAGTGGTATGTTCGAGTTAATCAGGTCTAGACTTACATAGTATGCAAAGTGTACACAGAATGTTCAGATTGTTCAAAGTATTCTTAGAGTGCTAAATTAATTCTGAGGTAGAGGCAGCAGCAGAAAATTATATCTGTCTAGCAGATGACCAACACTCTTCCTTCTTTAATCTGCTTTTCTGTCTTGTGAGTATACACAGCCTTTTAATGGCCCTTATTCACAGACAGACCGGATCCTGCAGTTTGACAAGAACTGCTGCAGGTAAATCACAATTAAAATAAATCTAGCCAGTCATATATTATATCTTTATATTTAATCTAACATGAAAAATTTAAAAATCCAGTCTGTATCACTCTGAGGAATGAGTTCCATGTTACTTTTCCAGAATACTATTTTTATCCTTTTGTACCCAAAGGCAGAGAGCTTGATAGATGAGTCTGCCTCATACTTAGTGCTTACATTTCACCTTTAATCAGACTGGAAAATCGTACATGTATATGCTCCCAGTCAGTCCACTTAACAAACACCAATCCCTTGACCCACGCTCTCTGACAACTGAATTTTTCCCCCCAAGTCCTACTTAGATTTGCCTTGAGGACATTTGGCACACTCATTTGTCAAAAAAAAAAAAAGTCCTTTTCTTCACTAGAAAATGTTTTTTCCTCATTTATAATTTATTTTTTTAATATTTTAAGCATACACAAAATCAATTACTTGTGATTATGGAAAAATATGATATCGTTAACATTGTACTACACCTGGATTCAAAATCAGTAGTCTCAAAGTTTACCTAGTTTCAACTTTCTCAATCCCAACATGTTAAAGAATAACATATCTTTATTTTTATATCTTCTACTTTTTCATTTGTGTGCAGCTTCTTCTCAATTTCCCATGTGTACTTTACCACTAGCACTTTATATAATATTTTCATCACATAAATAAAATAATGCCATTAACATTATCCTGAAGGAGATTAACAAATGATATAAGAAAGAAAAGATCAGTGTTTTATAGTTTCTATAGATGGAAGTCACAATATAAACTTTAGAATACTTAAGAACTTAATTTGTAAAACCAAGATAACATAAAAGTAGTATATGTGCCACTTTTTAAAAAAGTCTTTCCAAAATTTAGTAATAAAGATTAATATTTAAATAGTAGTTTACTGCTGACAAAGTACCATCACATATATTTGGATCCTGAGTTCTTTTTAAACTTAGTAATGTTTTATTGATAGACTCTCAGAGGAGATTAAAAAACTACTTAAAAAATAAATATATTCAGGTACTAAGCAGAATACTTTATATCTAAAACTACTTGCAATGTTGACATCCCTTTCAAAACTTGAAACAGAAAACTAATATCTGATAAAACCTGCAAAAATAACTATCCCAAAGACAGCTCTAATTCATGTATGTTTCTGCTGAAAGGTGATTCCCTTCTGCTATAATGTAGATTTTCTCACTAGACACAACAAATGATCTTTCCTAATTAAATAGTGTTCAGAGCAACTATAGAATTTCTGCAAAGTAACATTACTGCAGCAGTTTACAAAATGTCAAATGCTTGGACCTCCTTAGGAAACCAAGTTCTAAAATCAAGTAAGAGTTGGGTGCCAAAAATTTAGGGAAAGCGATCATGGTATCTGTTAGACGAGTTAATGGCAAATAAATATGAGTTAAAATAATTAAATCAATGAAATAGATATCCTCCAAATATTTAAAAACTCTATTTTCTATATGACTTACTTGTTCAGTATACTTTCTTGGGCTGACAGGACTTTTAAAATCAAAATGGACTCTACTTGGTATCACAAAAATACAAATCAAATGAAACACTGTATTACTGCAATGCAAAATTTTATATATAGAATCTATCCCTACACATTTTACATAATCTAGGGGCATTATCTTAACACAAAAATTTCTGAACAGTAGTAAATTAGCACGTCAAGCTGAGGAGATATTTGAAATGTGTTTTCAGAATGAAAATGCTATGTGAATGCTCTAATGACTGATTAAATTTTAGAGAGTTTCAAGTAAATATATCAATGATTATATTTTTTTACAGTAAGTTACACTGTATTTTGGTGAGGGAGCACGGTGCCACGGTCTCTGTATTACAGCATGAGGTGAGGTCACTGGCTCAGTCCACCCAGCGGGATGAGAGAGCAAGCTGGGTTGGTTCCTGAATTCGGGTGGATTGTGAACTAACATGATTTGGCACCAAGGTAAGGATTCATGGAGCTCCAGCCACAGGACAGATGCATTACGTGATAGTAAGAGACATTTACAACCCAGAATATAAGAGCAGGGCGGCCTCAAGTGACATCACCAGATCATCTGCAGCGTCAACCAACCGACCCGAATATCTGTCCTCGGCCTCCCCTCGGCCTCGCTCTCAGCAAGGCTGCCTTCGCCCTCCCCAGGGCAGGAGAGCATGTCTTCCTCAAGGGAGAAGTAAATACGAAGACACAAAGGAACAGAATAAAAAACTAGATGGAGTTCAATTATCACTAACTTGACATTCAGGTAACAGGAATACCATTGAAATGTGGCAGGAGAAATAAACTTGAATTATCCAGACAAGAATGAAAATAAATAAATAAATAAGGAAGGAAGAAGAGAAGGGAGAAAGACCAGCTGAATATCCCAGAGACTAAATCATTCACATACACACACACACACACACACACACACACACACACACTTTTTAAAATTTAACTCTGACTTGTTCTGGAACCAGTCAACTGTGGGAATCTTGCATTTCTTTCAAAAACCATTTTTAAAATAATATAATAAAGGGGAGGGGGGGAACTCTATTGCTTCATTTTAATTCTCTTCTAATTTAGCCCGAACTTGTGTTTTACTTACAAGCATTTGTCACAGCAAAACTGTTGGCTGTCTCAATGTTGTCCACATGAGGTACCAAATTAAAAGGAGCTTCCGACGCATTGGGGCTGGTGTTATGAAGGAAAATCGCTAATCGAAAAGCCGTGTATTCCTGGTCTGTGTTTCGGATGAAGAGACCACCTATTAAAAACAGCAGGAAAAGCATATTCGGTGTTTCCTCTTGGAAATGCAATACCCACCCCCCAGCACTGTCAAATTCACCAGCATTCGGCAACACACAGGTTTAGGAAGCTCTCCCTGCCACATCTTGGGACCGCCCTTTGTCCCTAAGGTGCTTGCTTAGTATTGTAGTCTTTAGGACAGCTCAGCGCTTTACCGTCCCAATCTGTCATGATCACAGTGACCTGAGACCACTGAGCGTGTTTTCCTTCCTCTCTCTCGTCCTCCCCGTGACTCCCAGCTCCCCACTCAATCAGCCAAGCTGAGGGCATTTCTGTCCCAGAGGCATGCAGATGAACTGAACAGAGGGCGTGCATGAAAACGCAGAAATCAAGGGACGTGGTGACACGAAGGGCAGAGGGGAATGGGAGAGAAGACATGAACTTTGTTTTCCTGCAGCTCCTGGACTCAGCCTAATTAGCCCCGTTTTATTGCACAGTCCACGAGAAATGATGCAGTGTTGAGGCTGAGCTTGGCTGGAAGAAATTCAATAGCTGCGTCCCATAAAAAGACAGGAGAGGAGAACAGCAAGGAAAGCCACCGATGGGTAGGGTCGCTGGCCGCAGAGTCCAGCGGGAGGAACAGGAGCAAGAGACTCAAGAGGAAAACAAAATAAAAGGAGAGAACGTTTCACGGAAAAGGGATCTAACTTTGGAATCAGTTAACCAACAGCGAGCAAAGACAGGGGGGTGCGGGTGGAAATGCTTTTTGCCCGAACAGTGTCTTTCTGGAATGAGCAGAAAGCGGAGAAGCTCAGCCTGGGAAGAAGTGTGTTGAAAATACAGAATAATAATTTTAAAAACCCCAACAAACTCGACATCCCTTCATGCTCAAGGGAGAAGAATGAGAAGAGAGAGCACATTCAATGTAATCAAACCCCACGGAGGTTTTTTGTTTTGTTTCGTTTTTTTTTCCAACTCATTCCAACCCTACTTAAGCGACCTGAACCCAAGGTGGCAGTGGGAGCACGGGCGAGGAGGAACGGGTGGGCAGGGTGTGCATATTCCAACTGAACCAGCGCCCGAAGAGGCAGTCTTGTGCATAGGGGCGACGGGAAGGGAGAGGCAGAGGTAAAGGGAGCCGCCGAAGGTCTCCCCGAATTGCTCACCGGCAACTCATTTAACTCACTTTCCGATACCTGCCCCAGACACCCACATGCACGCCGCACCGGGCAGAGCTTACCTATCTGCACACTGCTCGGAAAGGCTCCCATGGCGAGTCCCCAAAATCCAGAAAACAACAAGACAATCTGTCTGCAAATAATCCTCATCTTCTTTTCTCCTCTCCCTGGCGCGCGCTCTTTCTCTCTCACTCTTCCGAAAGGCTGTTCAGAGAGGCATTGACGACGATGGCGCTAAAATTAAAAACAACCAAAAAAAAAAAAGAAAGAAAGAAAGAAAAGAAAAAAGGACAGGAGAGCGATGTGGGTGGTTGGCGATTATGACTGCTCCCCTTCAGCAATCCATCGTGAGCTGCCAGCTTTTTCCCGCAGTCTCCATAGCCCTGAGAGCGGTTTCCTGTCCGGCTGCAAATGTTGCACATGCAGAAGATGGTGGTGGCGCGTCTAGTGGCTGCTCACCGGGACGAGACATGCGCCCTGTCCTCGCCTCCCTCGCCCGGCCCGCGGCTCGCCTTCGCGCACACACACCGACACTGCGCCGCGGCCGCCGCACGCGCGCCCCTCCCCGAGCGCCGCGCTGCCTCCGCGCGCCCCTCGCCCCTCGCCCCCAGCTCGGCCGGCTGCACCCCGCCGGCGCTCCCCGTGCGCCCCACGCTCGGCGGCCGGACTGGAGCCGGGCTTTCCCTGCTCACCACTCGCCCACTCCCTCCTCTGTTCTCCCCGGGCTCGCGGAGGGACCTACTCCGGTGATGGGCACCCCCTGCGCCCCTTTCTCTGCTTCTCCCGGCGCCTCGGCGTCTCCGCCGCACTGGGCAGGAAATCGGCCCCGCGGGCGGGGTGTGCAAGCCCGGATCAGGGGCTCGGGGAGTTAGTGGCTCCCCAGGCCCCCGGCCCCCTGCCGCATTCTTGCAGGCTCGCGGGGAGGACCGGCTGCCTCGCTCCCCGACAGCCCTTGCCCTTCTCCCAGCCTCGCCCTCTTCTGCCACTGGGCTGCGCGCGGGGGACTCCGGTCCTCGCTGCAGCAAAGATTTCTCACCAGCAAACAGCCCGGGAATCTGGAGAGCCTGAGACAGGAATGGATGAGGTGAAGGGGCCCTGAGAGGGAGAGGAGGAGACAAGAAGGCAAAGGGCAGCCCCAGCAGGTTTAAAAGGCCGGCACCAAGGAGGAGAGAGTGGGAGGAGGGAAGGCAGGGGAAGAGACCCAGGGCAGAGGTAACATCCTTGAAAAAAGAGGGAGGACCGAAAAGTTCATTTAAATAGCAAAGTTGAGGGTAATGAGCGGGATGGGGAAGAGCCTGGGAAATGAGAACTCGGGGGCCCGGGGGCCCGGGGGCGGGGTCCAGTACGTTGTTTGAAAGGCATGAGGAGGACTAGGAGTAAGAACTGTGTGGAGTGCAAAGCGGGGAGAGCGACTGAAGCCTCCTTTCTTTCCAGAAGCCCATTCTGGGGGACACTTTCCTTCTGTGCTGTGGCCCACTTGGGGAGAATAACCCGACACGGTTCAGGGGCTGACGAAGGAGAACAAGCAGTGCTTGGGGCAGTGGGCACAAGAGTCTGCGAGAAAAGGGGGTATTTTTCAGGCACATCTTTTCTTAGCTGGGGCTCTGGAATATTCACCCATCTCCGTTTCACGCCCCTGAAGACTTCAGCGCTGCCCTGATGGTGTCCATGGCTGTGCGGACTGGGAAGAAGAACGCGGATTATCCTAGCAAGTGTCCAGGCTCTGGGGTCCCTCCAGGGGCACCATGGCGAGGTCATTTCAGCAGTTGGAGTCTGTGTGAACCCCCAGAGAGTGACCATGGCAGCCAGTAAAGACAGGGTTCTGATTTCCTCTCTGTGGCCTGAGGTCTCCTGCTGTCCACAGTAAATGCAATCCACTAATGCATTACGGTGAGAGAAAGCTTGGTTAAATCTTTACAGTTCTTTGGGTGCTATTGGTTGGATGCTACCGTCTGAGGGCCTGGAAAGCTGGGTCAGATGAGTTCATTAAGTTTCTGAGCAATCATTACAGGTAAAGATTCTCCTTGAAGGTTATGGGAACTGAAGTTGAGTTTCCCATTATATTTTCAAAAGAATATAGCAAGTGTCCATGTTCACGCAGTACAACATTCGGGAAAAGAGCAGAATGGCGTAGATTAAGTGGAATTCTTATGAGGGCCCCACCTAGTTAGACGTGTTTTTGACATACGCACTACCCTGACCCCTTCAGGCCTCCTTATACAACATATCACCAATTACCTGTATTTGTAATTTGTAAACGACATTTCATCATCCCTGCTAAAACTTCAGAGTGCTTTTCTCCAGAGTGTTTTCTTTTTAAGTTCTGAGTTTTGCTTTTAATGTCACATTTTTTTGTGGTTGTTGGTACTTACCCACTTTGCTGTGACACTGCATCACAGAGCGTTTGACAAAAAACAACCTAATTGTGAGTAATTGGATTACACATATCATACATTTGTCATTACGATGTAGAAGACTTTGGTCTTGGGAGTCCAGTGAGAGTTGAAATGTTTTTCGTTTTTGTCTTTTCTGTCAGTGTAAAACCCAAGGCTGTAGATAACATCATTCCGCTTCTCTTATACGACAATAAATAGGCCACATAAAATTCAAGCTGAATTTAAGTTAAATTAAAATTTCAAAACCCACCAAATCATGAAACTCATCACCTAATTGGGCAACGAGGGAAGCTCTGCTTGATGCACAGAGAGAATTAGCAACTTTTACTCTCAAAACTGAAAGACTTGAGCTCGCCTGTAAGGTAATGCCACCCTCAGGTAGATGCAGAAGTTTTCGGGTTCATCTCACCACCATGACGACACCTTGGCTAATAGGACCACAGATGATAACTTAAGTGTCTTTTTCTGAGATAGGAATCTGGGTATTTTTAAAATTTCTATTTTTTCCAGTTAATGAAAGCCCCCATTTTATTTTATAAATCTGAATGCTCTTTCTCTGTATATCTCCATCCCTCTACATAGATAAACACCTCTAGATATTTCCTCCTGTCATACCTGTCTTTAAGATGTTCCAAGAGGGAAAGCGTTTGGAGTTGGTTACCAAGGAAGGCAAGTGGGGTTGTAGCAGATTATGTGTACTCATAAATAATAGAAATGATAATCGACAATGCTGAAGACAAAACAGTCATGAATAAAAGTGTGGCTGGGGCGCCTGGATGGCTCGGTCGGTTGAGCATCCAACTCAATGTCAGCTCAGGTCATGATCTCAGGTCTTTATCATGGAGCCTGCTTCAGACTCTCTCTCTCTCTCTCTCTCCCTCTGCCAGCCCCCACCCCCAACTCTTGCTCCTACTCTCTAAAAAAAAATTTTTTTTTAAATAAAAATAAAAATGTGTCTAATAATGGTAGGGCTGGCACTTTCACTTTTAGTTCTGAGTGTCTGGTCCTGGTAACCATTTTGTAATTATGACTCGAGTTATACCTCCTATTGGAACAATTACCAGAGCCTTTCTTTGGAGCATTTGTAAAGGCAGAGGTAAAAGATCCTGCTACATCAGAATGAAAAATTTAAAAGGTTATTACTAGCTGAGAAAACCAACCCCCCCCACACACTTGATTTTATTGCTTTTGGGCTATTTTAAGTAAATATTTTCACAGTTTTCTGAGCTGCAATTTACTCATACATTAAATGAAGGTATCATATTAGAAGATCTCTAAGATTCCTCACCACTTCCTAAATCTCTAACCCTTCGAAGTCAACTCAGTTCTGCTTTGGGAAAGGCCCTGGTGCTGTGGGGAATCCCCAGATGAGTAAGTCACAACCTTCTACTCAAAACCCTCACACGCTGTGTCATAATATGGCCACAGAGAATCAAGGAACAAATGAATCAAGGAACAAAGGGGGCTTTGTGGAGCTTTTTCAATGAGAAGAGATAAATACAGATAGATATAGTTTAGTAGGTAGAAAAAGTGGTGTCCAAGAGTCTGCGGTATAAGGCACACATTGCTGAGCTGTTTGGAGGTACAAACTTGGGAGTGGATAAGAACAGAAGTCAGGTTGGGGCATATCAATTTAAGTGCTTGGGATATCGAGTACGCACACACACACACACACACACACACAAAATCACAGTGACTTTTTTAACTCATGACTGATGTATAATCTGTAAGAGTATCATGAGATATGACACTTTTAGAAAGGGCACATTCTGGGGAGTGGGAATCAGGGGCTAGTTTGTCGCTGTGGACGAGGAAAAGCAGGGGCTGAGGCTAAAGACTGGCCTTTCAGAAAGTCAGGTGAGATGGGGCCGGACTGCAGTGGATCATACACAAGCGAGTGGAGGAGGAGTAGGGAGAGAGTGCTGCTGGGGCAAAGCTGACAGAGCAGGCTCTCCAGCTGCCGGGGAGGCATGGAGAGTGTGGCTCATACTTCAGGTCAAGGATATCCCCCAAGTTCGACGCCTGATTGCTCTAAAAAGCAGCTGCAGTCTTCAGAAGGTTGGTAATGCCTTCAGCTGGGGAAAGGAACTTAGGAGGAGCAAGTTTGCTTGGGAATGAGCTTTTCAATAGATTATTCACACTCAAATAATTACATAATGAGCACCTGCCATGTGTTTATTGTCTAAGGGCTGGAGAAATAAGTGAGCAAAACAAAATCCCTGCCCACACCAGAAGATTCCCCACCAGGGAGCCGGAGCAGTGCGGAAGCCCTATGTAGACCTCACCGGATCTATAGAACATTGGTGATACATCAAGAAACTCATCTAAAGGTTAAATTCTTTTTTTTTTTTTTAAAGATTTTATTTATTTATTTGAGAGAGAGGCAGCAAGAGAGAGCATGAGCGAGAAGAAGGTCAGAGGGAGAAGCAGACTCCCCGTGGAGCTGGGAGCCTGATGCGGAACTCGATCCCGGGACTCCAGGATCATGACCTGAGCCGAAGGCAGTCGTCCAACCAACTGAGCCACCCAGGTGTCCCTAAAGGTTAAATTCTTACTCAAGGTTATATTCCTAGTAAATGTTAAAGCCAGAGCTAGGGCTAAAACTCAGGTCTGGCTGATTTCAGAGACTATGCTGTCTCCATTAAAATCTACGGAGCTGATGAGCTTCAGGTGCAATGAGAGGTCTGGAAGCAGAAAAGTAAACTGGAAGAATCCCTAATACTTAGAAAAGCAGTGCAGTGTACTTTTAAAAGGCCTCGGGCTTTTAGATGACAAGCCTTTGCTTTCTGGCTGCATTACCCTGGACATGTACTTAGCCTTGCTGTTCTGAGAGAGTCTATGTAAACTTTCAGCACAGTTTTGGCACATGATAGAAAATTCTAATTCATAAGGAGTTGCCAAAAAATGTGATCAAGGTTCCAACAGAGGGAGGCACTAAATGCCATGTGTGAAAAATAGGAAGGCTAATTCTGATGTGAGGGAAATTTAGGAAGAACTCACAGAGACAGACAGAGAAGTTGAACCGAATGTTTATGGATGTGGAGAGATCCATAAAATGTGGAGTGGAGAAAAAATTATGTGGAGAAAATTTTAAATTATCCAGCTTGTTCGCATTGCCAAGGTTCTGGGTACAGATGAGCTGTATGGGTGTCTGAAAAAATATCACATAGACCTAGATTCACACTTCAACGATATCCTGGGACAACATTCATGGAAACGCTGGGAAAACTTTATCCATAGTGAGAACAGACACCTCGTCAGCCCCGAGGCTCTAGGTCTTCTGGACAAACTTCTGCGATATGACCATCAACAGAGACTGACTGCCAAAGAGGCCATAGAGCACTCGTACTTCTACCCCGGGGTGAAGGAGCGGTCCCAGCCTTCTGCAGACAACGCTGTGCTTCCCAGTGGCCTCACGGCAGCCCAGTGAAGACTTGGAAGGCGACAGCAGGCATCACTTGAAACCTTGTGACGCCGTGAACAGGTCCCTCTGTCTCGTCAGAAGTCTGATGTGAACTGCATAACTTGGAGCTCACTGTAACCTTTGTTGATTTGCCCAACCATAAAATCTTGTTGCTATTTAAAAAAAAATTTTTTTTTGAGAAAAAATTATGTGCAACACATGAGAGGACATATGTCTTTTTGGCAACTTCTGAAAGTTCACCATGACTGGATGGGTTGCACGGGGGGATGTGCTGGAAATGAGGCCAGAAAGCAAAGCAATGAAGGGATGGCTACAAAATGACTCACTCAACAGGTCCATCTCCATGTCCTCGAGATGCAGAAATCATGGAAGTCCATAAGCAAAGGGGAGAAATGACCTGATTTTCATTTTAGATTGAAAATCCTGGCATGAGTATGGAAGCCGGAGTCAGACCTCTGGGACCTGGAGAAACAGTCTAGGTGAAAAATGACCATGTGAACAAAACAGCAAAAGTGAAATGTACCATTTGACCCTGAAATCATACTTTTAGTTTCCTAGCCTAAAAATGTCCATGGCCAGAATTACCAAAGGTATATGCACAAAGCTTTTTATTCCAGTACTATTTATCACCACAAGCCACAAAACAGCCCAAATGTCCATCAAGGGGAAGCTATCTTACTAAGCTATGGACTATCTATACAATGAGGTGCTGAGCAGTCATTCAAGTAAAGAGGGGTACCTTTATGTACCAGCATGGAGTGATCACCATGGACATACTATATGAGAACAAGCCAAGTAGAGACAAGTGTGCAGCACACTAGCTTTTATCTAGAAGGAGGAATACTTCCTCTAGGGACAGAAAATCAGGACGGAGAGAAAGAAGCAAATAAATCTACTCAGAGTTGCATTATTTCAATTTATTTTAAAACAGATAATTCTGGCTTATCCTCTCCAGTGGGATATCTCCTAAAGACAAAAATAATTGCAAAAAACTGCCTGCACTGCCTTCACTAATCACATTGTTGACGCTAGTACTGACGTTGCTATTCTGAGAATGTTGTGTATATACTGTTGCATGAAGCAAATGAATGATTATGCTGGTGGTGTTGGGAAAGCACTGAGGCAAAGTGATACATATTTAAAATCAGAGGGTAAGTAAAAAACCTGGTGGTTCTCAATTTGAATTGGAAGCTGTACTGTGATTTGTTTTATTTTATATTTTCCATAAAATATGCAATTTTTTCAGTTCTACACGCTGATAGCTTAGATATAATGACCAATCTATTAAAAGTTAGCATCCCCACCCCCATGTACACCATTTGTAGTACCTAATACCATTTTCTACTAAAAGACATCCATGCTCCTTGAAAAAATGACTTATTCCAAGCCTAGGGAAGGAATTATATAAGATGCCCCTGGAACACGGTATCACAACAGAAAACAAGGAAGCTATTATAATTACTGAGATCAAGTCAAAAGTTTTCAGGAACCAACTGGAAGATATTCACATTGGCTGAAAATGGGAAAACTGAGGTATCAAAAGAATAATGCCTGAAATAGATTATAACACATCCCTGTTAAATCCATGAAATCATAATTTAAAAACTATAGATAGAAGCCTCACTGGGGAGCAAGGGGGGAGGGACAAAAAAAAAAGAAGCCTCACTGGTCTCTTTATTAGGAAATCAACTCGGATTTTTTTTCCAAGTATATTCCATTTTCCAAGTATATTCCATTTTGGAATAGTTTGTGATTTGCATAAAAGTTTCCAATGTACTAGTTTCCCTGTATCCTTCACCTTAGTTCCCCTTAACATTACCATCTTGCATCACTGTGGTCCATTCTTCAAAACTAAGAAACCAGCGCTAGCATGTTACTATTAACTAAGCCCCAAACTTTGTTTGGAATTTACTTGCTTTTCCATTAATGTGTTTTCTTGTTTTAGGATCTAGTTCTGGATAATTTATTACATTTAGTTGCCATATCTCCTTGGTCTCTTCCATTCTGAGAATCCTCTTCTTTGAGTTTTAGGACCTTGAGAGTTTGATGAGTACTTTTGGGTCTTTTGTAGAAATTCCCTCAATTTGGATTTGTCTGATGCTCTTCATATGATTAGACTGGGGTCATGGGTTACTGGTAAGAATACCATAGAGGTTAAGTGTCCTTATCACCTCATATTCAAGGGATCCGTGCTATTCCCATTGATATTGCTCGTGTACCTTTCATCAGTTGGTTAAAGTATGTTTGCAGGGTTTCTCCACTGTACAGTTACTATGTTTCCATTCCATATTCTATTCGGTGGAATTCAGTGTGACCCAGGATGATCATGTGTATTTCCTGTCTCAGCCACAGCATGATACATTTCTTTAAGAAGTCCTGTTTTCTTTCATTGGAGAATGATGTTTAAAAATCAAAATCTTGGGGCACCTGGGTGGCTCAATTGGTGAAGCATCTGCATTTGGCTCAGGTCATGACAATCAGCGGGGAGCCTGCTTCTCCTTTTTCCTCTACCCCTCCCCCTGCTTGTGCTCTCTTTCTTAAATAATAAAATAAAATCTTTAAAAATAAAAATCTTGATAATGGGTTTGCTCATTGTTACTGGGATGTCATTGCTCACAGGTTCTCACATAGGACGCAGCCAGTATACTAACCTATCTATCGATATATTTCTGTCATTGCTTCTTTATCTATTCATCTATATGTGTATTAAGCTAATCATGGGTTCACACTGATCACTCCAACTCAAATCCAGCACTACAGAGCTCATTCTAACCTACTTTCTATGTTTTTTGTGCATATATATCAAAAGGAACAATACCTGCCATATATTACAGCACATCACTGTTGAATCCATGACATCATAATGATGATTTTAAAAATATAGGTAGAAGGCTTCCTGGTTTGTTTTATAGAATATAGAACCAGCTTATAATTTCTCTCCAATCATGAGAAACCTGGCTTCCAGGATCAAGAAACATTTACTTATGATATCAACCTGAACTTAAGTTTTCCAAAAACAATTGATATTTTTATACTGGTGATTACTGAAAACCCATGCCTCTTATTGCTAGTTACCTGCACGGCTGGAAAACATCGAATCCCATAAACATTAGTAATAAATAGATGACACTGTCCATGGCATTTGTCTTACAGGGAGATACTGCATCATCCAGAATAATGCCAACAACTTAATAAATTTATTCATGTGTTTATTAGCTAAATCATATCTTATCAGGGCCTAGTTTTGTTTTGTTGGTGGTTGTTTTTTTTTGTCTTTTTTTGAAGGAGAATGTATTTTTCCTCAATTAACAGTTTTTTATTTTCATGTATTTTGTTAAGGTCAATTTCCAGCCACAGGAATAATACCCGAGTGCCTCCCGGAGTGTGCTGCTTTACCTTTGTATCTATCTGTCACCCTGGCTTGAAATCAGCACACTAATCTTGCCCTATAGCAGTTGCTGGATTAATCTTTTGTCATCTATCCACCTCACATGGTCTCTCCATGAAGCTGACTGACATTGTGCGTGAGTTTAATGCTGATAAATTATCTCTCTTCCAGAACCACAGAATCCTCATTACACCAAAAAGATTACTTTCCTTGTTTTATGTTCCTCATTCCTCTCTGGAGTCACTGTAATTGAAAGAGGTCACCAAGAAGCACCTGGCAGTCTTTCCTTCATTCAGTCCTTCATTCATCAAGTATTTCTGGAACATTTACCACGAATCATGGTATCAGGATGGAACGGAAGAGTGTTTTATCCATTATGGCATTTGCTCCTCACAATGACAGGATCCCCAAAACACACATACACAAGTGAGTACAAAGAAGTATGTTATAAACCCGACATTCATGGTAGAAACTTGATGTGAATTCCTTTAAGGCAGGGATACTGTTATATTAAACATCAATCTACCTCATCTACCCTAGTTCTATCCCTTCATTTTACTACCCATCCCAGGATAGGAATGACCAAGAAAAGCATCATGAGAAAGTAAATATTTGAGCTTGACTATAAACCACTGACAGGTTTTCATTAGTTAAAAAATGGAGAATTCCAGACAGAGGGAAGAGGTAAGTGAGCCTTAGGAGCAATGAGTAGCCCAGAGATAGGACTCATGAAAGTGATTAGTAGTGCCAGGGAGGCCCAAAAGTTTGAATAAAGTCAGACTCTAAGAGCCTGGCATATATAAATATTAAATAAATACTGGAAAGATAAATTGGTAAGTGACTCAAAATAGGGCCTTGAGCTACACATTTCTCCCCTACCGTGTTTATTAACAGATACTACAGTATTTCTTCTAATGATGAACCCATGGGCCGTTTTGCTTGGGTTGATTCATCTACAAAGAGTTGGTGGAGAATTGATAAAAGTTAGTAGGATAACCTCACTTTTCCAAAGTGATTCAGATTTTTATTTTATTTATCAAAAAATTTTATTTATTTATTTATTTATTTATTTATTTATTTAGAGAGAGCATGTGTGAGCAGGGGGAGGGGCAGAGGGAGAGGGAGCAAGAAAATCTCAAGCTGACTCCATGCTGAGCAAGAATCCCAATGCGGGGCTTCATCTCATCACCCTGAGATCATGATCTGAGCTGAAACCAAGAGTCGGATACTTAACCGACTAAGCCACCCAGGTACCCAGTGATTCACATTTTTAAAAGTTAATGTTAGATTAAGTTTTCTAATTTAAACATCTACACTAGACACAATCACAAAATACACATTCAGTATTTTTTAATTTAATTTTACTTTGGACAATGTAACAGTGATAGCTACAACTGTCCTTTGGTAAGCAACTACTGACAGAAGTGTAATTTTTAGTTCTTAAAACAACCTTTCAGTTTAGGCAGTCCCAGCTTTGTTTTGGAGATGAGAAAATTAACATTTCGAGGAGTTAGGTAACCAGCCCAATCTCACCTAGCTAGTCATCACAGAGCCTTGGCAGGATTCCAAGCAACAACTTTCTCCCTAAGTGCTGTGCTCGCTTGACTCTTCCATTTCGCACCTATATTTAAGAGAAAAGTCAAGCATTTGGTTTGCACCAATTATCTTTCCCTTGGCTCTGACTTAAGCTGAAGCATAATGAAAGAAAAATTAATGAAAGAAAAAGTATGTACATTTGTATTTTTGTAGAAACATTAGTACTGACTCAGTCATTTAACGCAAATGCTGTAGTAGCAAAGTCAGATCAGTTACATGTATTACCTTCATTAAAAAAAAAAAGAAATATTTGCTTGGTTAGGAAAAAGAAAGTCTAAAGAAAGGAAAATAAAGGCAGACACTCTAGTGATACAGCCACCTTGTACTTCACAAATAACTGATGAGATTGATACTAGAGTTCCCCTCTTCCTCATTATTAATCATATGCACCTTGGTTTGTTGAGTTTAAGTTATAAACTGAAGATTCTCTCTCCTGTTTTTTTTTTTTTCCTTTTTTAGCACCTAAGAAGATTGAGTTGTGTGTACTTAGTCACACCCCATCCAACTGCCTTCCCTTGAAAATATCCTTGGCTGTGACTGAATATATTTTGCATAGCATTTTTAACAAAAATAACATAGAGCATAATGACTTCACTTTCAAGACGATCCTGTTCACAAACCTGCCTGCTTTTTTGACTGTTCCTGTGCAATGTGTGTTTGCCAAGCACACCTCTTAGTCCAATGACAGAATTATAGGTAAATTATTTATGGAAGTGTTCAGTTACTATCATTTCCAGATATACTGCTGAAACCTGATTATTTCTGTACCTTTATTTTATTCTAGAAGAATACAAAATATATGGTGTTGAAAGTAAAAAAACATATACAGTTATATCAAGTGATATAATTTTGAATATAAAATCAGATGTGTATTAAATAAGATGTTATTAATGGTTATTTGGGGAATGTGGGATCATGGGTAATTTGTATCCTCTTTTGCATATTTTTATGTACTTTCAAACTTTTCTAAAATTCATCTGTATTGCTTTTATATACACAAAACACCATTTTCAAATACAGGGTAGGGGGGGAGCTTTACTTTAGCTGAATGTTTCCTAAAGAACAACCTTCAGAGTAAAGTTTCTTGTTGGTTTATGTGGCCTTTAAAGTATTTACGATACCTAATGAATATAGATTTAAAAAATAGTTCATTTTAATCTACTGCACATTAATCAGATAGGTTTCACTTCTATGTAATGTTATTAGAGACTGATAATATCCATGGCTCCCTTACTGTCTATGAAATAGTAGGGCACAGCCACAAAACTGATCACTAGGTTCCTCATAGGGATTTAATGGGGGGGAATGTGTACTGTACAGAAAGTAAAATATTTGATTGTTTGGCATAAATGCACATTTCTACTTGAGAGATCTTTCTGGAAAGCCCCAAGTAAGTGAGAATAAAGGATACCTTAAGAAAATGAAGACAATGTGTGTTATATAGGAGATTACTTTCACATGCAACACAGAGGTTCATGGATTGGTGGAGAAGAGTGAAGCTTGCCTGCAACTGGAGGAAATAAAACCAAACCAACCCAAACACTTCTAGAACAAGGATAAATGCATGCAGAATATCTCGACTGGAGTAGAATCCATATCAAATAAGTGATATCCCTGGTAAGACAGAGAATGATCAAAACAAATGGACAGAGAAATTTGAGGATCCGGTAGGATATACAAATGTGGGGAGAAGTGGCTGTATGTCCTAATGGTAGACTTGATGTCTACCTAGCAAGCTAGGACTTGGTGAGCTTGACTATAGGGAAAGAAGCCATAAGGTATCCGATCTTATGAAGGGCTTTTAACATTTCACAGAGATGACAGCAACATCCAAATTTTCTGCACCCTTCCATTTGTTCAATAAAAATGAGTATAGGCTCCAATATATATTAAGTGTAATTCAGAAATGATCTGTATTTATTATAATCCCAACATATTGATATAATTGGACACTGTACCATATAAATATAGAAATTAAAAAGTAGGAAATAAGGAATATCAACTATATTTTATTTTTTATT
>PISX010019823.1:0-37196 GCA_004024625.1 Mellivora capensis
AAGAGACTCCACAGTCATCAGAACATGGTGGCTGCCAAGAACCCCATTCCTAGAATGCATGAAGAAAGGTCTAATAAGCCTCCATGGAAAGTGTGCTCACTATGGACAGGTTCCTTTATGTGCATCATTTCTAAACTTCACATCAACCCTAATAAGTAGATGCCAGTATTTCCATTTTAAAGATGAAAAAACTGAGGTTCGTGGAGGTTAAGTGACTTCCCCAGAGATGCACAGCTGGTAAGCAAGGTAGTCAGGATTCACAAGCAGATGGGCCAGACTCAGGGCCCATTTCCATGATGCCATGTTGCCACCCTAGTAACGCAGGGTGGTAAAGTACTGGGACTCAGAATGAGACAAAAGTGGGTTCCAGTCTCGGCTCTGCCATTTCCTCGCTGTGTCCCTTTGTGCAAATTACTTCATAAGGGAATTACCTCAGGGAAATACCTCACTGAGGTCAACTGATGCTAGTTTAAGAGTTAAGGATTTAAAATCTGATGCCTCTCCTCTTTATATTTTAATCAGTGACCTATACAAAAAGATGGCTCCTTTTTTTGTAGATGAAGGATCCAGTGTTTACATGACTTTAGACATCTCTGATATTGCTCATTTAAAACATCTTACTTACAATGTCCTATGGCCACTGATCAAAAACTACAACAGCTTCCCCTATATGATAGGAGAGTTCCAGGTAAGTCTAAAAAAGCAGAAAGTTGTTCTTAAAAACAAGAGCCCCTGTAGTCTAGAATATTGGAGAGTAGGACCATATATTGTTAAAGAAAGACATAAGGTTTCTGGACATAAACAGGAAGGAGAATAAAGAAGGTAAATCTAATATTGGGACTTTATTAAATCTTGGTAAAGATTTGCATCTTTGGCAAAAAGCTCTTACTCCTACATTGCTTCGTCAATGGGGGTCTCCTCAAAGACAACAAATGCCAAAGTTTTCTGAGTTAAGGTCTCTGCCAGTTTAACTAGGATCTCGAATTGGCGGCAAGGGAAGGTGTATTTAAAGGAAAGTCCTCCAACTGGTATCATCCCTAGTCCTGTTCCTTAAGTGTAGAATGAGGACAGTGCCTACTTCATAGGGTTTTAGAAGGTCATATGAAGCACCATAGGTAGCTTAACGGCTCGTACTTAGAAAGTACTCAATAAATCTAAGTTGCCTTCCCCTTATCTCAGTTGTGGTTATTACTGGAGAGAGAACTGGGACCCAGAGAGAAGCCACCAGGAAACAATTCCTAACAACAGAAACATCTGATAACACACTGGACTGCCCGTGACTTAGCTTAGCAGAGACAACATGTAGGGGGTGATGGGGGGGGTCTGTGACCCTAGAAAATGACAACACATAAAAATTTAAACAAAAAACCCCAGCATGGTTGGGGAACATTATGTAAGAGTAACCTGCATCCTAGTAATCTTCCGGAAGTTACTTCACATCGCAGGACAGATATTCAATCTCTATTTTAGGCTTTTTAGTAGCCAATATTAACACATGCTTTCATCAATATTTATGTTAGGCTTAAATAAAATGTTAACTTTTATTATGCTGAAGCTCTCCATGAAAAGGAGGACACTTGCATCATGTTACCCCTTGGGGGTGTGCTGACTGTATAGAAAATCTTGCCTTTCTGCAGTAACATTTCCATGATTTCAGTGTGTCCACTTTGGGCAGCAAGAGCGAGAGGAGTGAATCCATAGGAGCTCTGTGGGTCAGGGTGTGCCCCTGAAACCAACATCAGCTTCACTATGTCCTGCCTGCCCAGTTTGGCTGCTTCGTGGAGAGCTGTCCTCTCGTTGGTACAACGCAGATTCACGTCTGCCCCATAGCTGATGAGCAAGGCGGCCATCTCATAGGAGTTGTGTAGGACAGCTGGGAAATTAGAGGTGAAATAGGCATCATGTTCACCAGGAAATTATGATCAGAGTATCTTATTAGCCCAGTGTCGCTCAGGCTTCGTAAGGAGCTCTTCCCACTCACTCCCATGTGCAAGCATTTTGTGTTTAGGAAACAGATTGTAAAATGAGCCTTATATCCAATAATATTAATAAGTGTTTTACATCGATAACCTATGGAGTTTTCTGTAAGCCATGAACAATTATTGCCTGCTCATGTGACTAATAAACATATATAATTTTCATTTATCATTTCTTCCCTCAAGAAAATGGGAACTTAAGTAACCAATACAGTCCTAGAAATGTTTTTAAGTGCTTTAAATGAAAAACAAAACCAGCAATAATTAGGAAATTATTTTTTACTTTTTTTAGGAAGAGGGAGCATGTGCATGAACAGAGGGGCAGAGAGAGAGGGAGAGAGTCCCAAGCAGGCTCCATGCTCAGCACACAGCCTGACTTGGGGCTCAATCTCATGACCCCAAGATCATGACCTGAGCTGAAATCAAGAGTCATTGCTTAACCTACTGAGCGACCCAGATGCCCCGGGAAATTATTTTTAATCACATGTTTTGTTAAAATCTTCTAGGGGCACCTGGGTGGCTCAGGGGGTTAAGCCTCTCCCTTTATCTCGGGTCATGGTCTCGGGGTCCTGGGATCGAGCCCCGCATCGGGCTCTCTGCTCAGCGGGGAGCCTGCTTCCCCTCTCTATTTGTGATCTCTGTCAAATAAATGAATAAAATATTAAAAAAATTTTTTCTAACTGGCTTTTCTGCATTTATGCTGTTACCATTCACATTTGGATGATAATCTTCCAGTCCTTCAAGATTCTAAAACAATGTATCCATTTCCCTGGGCGCCTGGGTGGCACAGTAAGTTAATTGACTGACTCCTGGTTTTGGCTCAGGTCGTGATCTCAGGGTCTGGGGATCAAGCCCCACATCTTGTTCCATGTTCAGTTTGGAGTCTGCTTGAACTTCTCTCTCCCCCTCTGCCCCTCTCACTCATGCGTGTACTCTCTCCCTCTCTCTCAAATAAATCTTTAAAAAAATATGTATCCATCTCCCTATCCATTTGCTAGTTATTTGTACCCACTGTGTAAGGAAGCCTGCTAGGTGCCAGATGTTGAATCTGTGAATTCCGTTCATAACCGTTTATAAATGTGCCCTGGAAAGTGCTTTAGGGCTAGAAATACAGAGTGCCAAGGGTGTTGGGTCTTTCTTAACTTATTGAGCTGACATTAGTGTGCACTTTCATTCTGGAAACTCATGTCCTCTGTTTAAGGAAATGATTTTCTTGACTTACTCATTGATGATATAGGACCTCCATCTTGTCTTCTCTTTCTAGCATTTCTGAGATTCACATGTTGCTCCTCTCTTTTTCTTTCCTATTTTCATTTCTTATCTTCTGGAAGTTTTTACTAAATTTTATCTCCCAGCATTTGTTTTGAGTTTTATACTTCTCCTCCCATTTTTAATTTTCAAGAGCATTTTTGTTGTTTTGTTCTTTTGGAATGTCCTGTTATTTTATTACCTTTCACTAATTTCTCTAACTTCATCATAATTTCCCCCTACATTTTACTTTCCCTAGTCTGTCTCCTCCAAGTTGCTTATCTTGAAGATTTTGCTCAGATAATCCTTATCAGTCTGCTTGTGATTGGAGAGTTGGGGGCTAAAAAGTTGACTGGGGATCCTAAACATTGGGAGTGGCTTTTGGGCTGTGTTCCCGTGTGTTGATCTGCCTGGGAGCCCTCAATTATAATTTCTTTAATTCTTTCTTTGTGGGTATATCAAATTCCCCAGAGAAGCCTCCTCTTGAAGGGTAGAGTTCTGGCTGCCGGCTTTCTAGAATTCTGGTGGAAGAAAGGGCTGGGAGGTCTCAGCCTGTGTTTACTTAATTTCTCTAGTGTTTCAATCTGATGCCCCCACCATTGCCAAGTATTCCCCTAGTCCGGAGAGCCTCTGTTTAAACCACCCAGAGAAAAAACCTCCAGAATTCAGGTGAGGTGGAAGCAGGGATCTGTAGCTCTGGCTACTTGTTCCTTAATAGTGTTCCAGCAGTCCTGCTAGGTTAGCTGCCTGTCCTTCACCAGGGCTCCATGAGGTAACTATCGCCAACAACTTCCAGGCCTTTTGATATAACTGTATCCCTTTCCCCAAGAGCAAGTTAAGATTCGGCTTTCTTGTCACTGACTATTCATCCACCTGCTCTCCAGGTTTTAACAAATCATGTTGCTGTTGTCTCCTCTCCTGTTCTTCTCTCTCTTTTGTATCTTACCTCTTTAAAACAATTTCTCTACTGTAAGTTTAGTGAAGACTCAAGAGGGAGCAAAATCAGCCATTGGTATTCAATCTGCCATCGGCTGCCTCTTCCTACTCGGCTCACCTCTTGTGTTTTTTTACCCTGAATTCACTGGTGAAGACACCGTGCAGAACGATCAGCTCATCGGCATGGAGTTTGCTTCGGGCCACCCTGTGGGCCAGTCTACAGAAAGCTTCCTGAGGGTGGATGGTACTATGGCACTATGCTAAGTGAAATCAGGGAAAGACAAGTGCCATATGATTTCATGCATACATGGAATTTAAGAAACAAAACAAATAAGCAAAGTTGGGGGGAAGGAGAGAGAAAGAGGCAAATGAAGAAATGGACTCTTCACTATAGAAAACACACAGATGGTTGGGGGGGTGAATTACACAGGTGATGGGATTAAGGAGGGCGCTTGTTGTATGAGCACCCGGGGATGTATGGAGGTGTTGAATCACTGTATTGTTCAGCTGAAGCTAATATAGCACTGTATATTAACTGGAATTAAAATAAATACTAAAAAAATTTTTTTGACTTTGAAACCTGTGGGCATGGAGGACACTCAGAATCACAGACTGTTTTCCAGAGACAAGGTATTAATTTACCTGTAAGAAGAGGAGAATTGCCTTCAGAATTCTTGGCATTCGGATTGCAGCCATTGAGAAGAAGAAAATGGGCATTTTCTAAGAGGCAAGTGCTGACAGCCAAAAAAAGTGGCGTTTCACCATTGTGGGTGGTTTGCTCCCACATGCTGGGTTTTGAAGCTGAAATAAATCCATTACACCACACAGGTGAACATACAAAATAAGGTTTACATATATTTCTCAGAAGCATCAGGAAGAGTTATAAAGGGAGTTTACCTTTCAGGGTTATTTGCAAAATATTCTTATTTAACTGCACTGCAGCCCTGTGCAGAGGAAGCCAGCCTATCCCGTCTGCTTCATCAAAAGCAGAATGGTGCTTGGTCAAGTGTGACAATGCATCTTCCTTACCTATTAACAAGTCAAAGGGGAACAGATTCACATTTGGCACAAACACCGGAGGCAGCCCGTGCTGCTTCTGAATTCCACCCTTGAGGTTAGTGCACAATCGGACAGAGTTCCAGCCCCAGCCTGATGAGAGACACATTAGAAGCGCAGGAGACTAAGAAGCAGTAAGGCCTTCCACCTGGAGTTCCCTATCCCCCGGGGCCTGGGCTGCCCCCTTGGGCTGTCATCTACAAACAGCACAGTCTGCCCAGGAGACCAGCAGCGCTTCGCTAAGTTGTGCTGTGGTGTTTTCTCACAGGCTCTGGAGAATCAGCGGTGGGCCCCACAGGGTTGAGCATCTGGGAGAACATGCTCCTGGGCTTCGTGAGTTGGCAGGGGAGTGCCGCCTGTGTCTGCCTCACACTGTACCAGGAGCTGGAGAGGATAGAATAGGAAGAGTACTTAACTGCCTCTATTGTTTCAATTATCTTCTTGTAGTCAGCACTCAAAAAGGAATGGAAGCTGCGTAGAAAACAAATATATATGTAAGACCCAAAGTGAAGGAAAAACAAAGGCACCTGACAGAAACACAAAGGGTAAGGGCAATTGATGTTAGCCGAGGATGAACTCTTAGATGAGGCAGTTACTGACGCTGCATGGAAATAGTTCCAAAATATGTGTTCCAGGGAAACCGCTCTCCCGTGACTGTCTTCCTTGGTGGTGGTGGTGGTCGGGGCGGTGAGGGGGGCGGGGCATTATCCCACCTGTCTTAAGTAGCGTTTCCTCATTCCTTCAAGTGCCTGACCAAGTCACCAAGCCTTCCTACATACAACTCTTGCAACTCTAATGACTGAAATTTATAACTACAGTTAATTTTAATTTTTCTGAAACATTTCAGTCATCAAAATCTTAAGCCTTTCAACCTAAAATCATGACTGAATTACTGAACATAAAATTTTTTATCATAAGATTAATAGAACAGATATAAGAAGCCCAATTTCTTTACAAAACTTTATTGAAAGGTGACTTTAAAGATTATTCCTAAATGTAACACAAACATGTAGGAATAGTGTGGTAAAAGAGCACAGACTCTGAAGCCAGAATGCCTGCCCCTCACTTACTAGCGCTGGGACCTTGGGCAACACTCAACCTGTCTCCTCATCTCTGCGTGGGGATAATAGGACTTAACACATAGAGCGGTAACAAGAATTAGAATTTAAATGAGTCACTATTTATGAAATGCTTAAAATAGTGTGGCACGAAGTGATCAGTCCATGAGCTTGTTACTTTAAAAAAAAAGGGGGGGGGGCGCCTGGGTGGCTCAGTGGGTTGAGGCCTCTGCCTTTGGCTCAGGTCATGATCCCAGGGTCCTGGGATCGAGCCCCGCATCGGGCTCTCTGCTCAGCAGGAAGTCTGCTTCCCTTCCTATCTCTGCCTGCCTCTCTGCCTACTTGTGATCTCTGTCAAATAAATAAATAAAATCTTAAAAAAAAAAACCTTACAATTTTAGTGTACTTCGACATCCTTATATTTAATTATAAAATCTCTTGGAGTTAAAACACATTCATCCAGTTTTATGTCCAGCTGGCAAACAGAGGTCACCATCCCAAGCAAACAGGGCTCATCACCCCTGAAAAACAATAGTAACTACTGGGGGGTGAGGCTGCAGATCAGCCAGAGAGAGTCTGAGCAGGTGTGCCTGGCTGTGCTCAGTCTACGTCCAGGGCGATCCCTTTATACCATGGAAGGTCCTGTAGGGTCCTTTCCTGGTGCTGTCATCACAGGGCTCTGAATACATGCCCTTCAGAAAGGGTTAGTCTTGTCTAGGTTTACATAATTCAGCCTTTTGATTTGAATAAGGACTGGACCTTACCCCATCTCCCCACTGAGGCTGAGGGTAATTTTCTATGTGTATTGGTTGGATTTATGCATTCCCTTTGAATCTCCAAACACCAGATGCATTAGAGTTCTCTAGTCTTTCATATCCTTGTGCACTTCTTCTCATTTGCAGCCTGCAGGTTCTCAGCCAGAGCTGCTGCTAACCTCCTTCAACTGTTTACTCCCTAATTACATTCTGATTTATTTCCAAATTTCCCTGTCTGGCTGGTGAGACATCAAGTCTCCTAGATATTTAAATGACAGTTCCTTGGATTTCGACCCTCTCTCCTGTTTTTATCATAACACTAGAGCTGTGCTAACAACAAGTCTCTGCTATTGAATACCCACACTATATTGCCAATGAAATACCATTACCTCTCATCTGCTGATGCCTGCTGTGTAGTCCTCGGCCGGTGAATGTCCTGTAAACTCTGCTGGATGATGAGCTGGGTATCAAAGTCCTCATCTGTGTCTTCATCACTCGTGTAATTATCCATGTGGAACGCTGACAGATTTAAAGGCAGAATGAATTGAAAATATTTTTCCAGTTGTGTAAAGAAGATAACCAAATACTTAAAATTAAAAATGAAATTCAGAAACCTACAAAATTGGTAGGATTTGTAAAGAAAATGCAAAATTTAGAAAAAAAATTCATTAAAATTTTTTCCCCATAAATTTAAAAGTTTTCTGAATAGCCACAAATTCAACATAAGTTAGAAGTTTCCTTAAAGCCTATTCAGGAAAAACAACCTTTCATATAAAAGTTAGGTCAGTGCCATTTTGACTATGAAAATAATGATTTTAGTCTTGGCTCAGGAGTTTTTCCTCATTGTAGCACTCACCCAAAAGAACATCTTTATACTGAAAATAACAGTGAATACTAAAAACAAACATGTTATAGAAATATATGTCCTCTCATAATACAACCTGTACCAGGAATATTGGTAGTAAAAAAAACAATGTATTTTATTAGGCAATATCTCAGTGGTTTTAAAAGCACATTTCTGTTTTAGCATAGAATAGGTTAGATCACATACCAAAGATTTTTTACCTTCTGGTATATCCTTCAGGAGAGCATGGAAGTTTTCACTGTCAAAGATTAGCACATCAGAATTTTCATTTATATTTAGGCTCTCCACTCCCCTGTAGTGACCATTCCATTAATAGCTTTACTATAAATACCTGATCATAAGACAGTCTGGCACATTCTCTCTCTTTTTTTTTTTTTAACATGTGGTTTAGCTCTCTTTGGAAACATGATCTCTTTTCTTCACTGCTGTATTCATCAAATTTAAAGGACTAAACATTTTATTCCTGGTATAAAATGCTTTTGCAAGGAATTGACTGTGTGAAGGGATAAGACTCATGCATACAACCACTGCAGACCAGAATCCGTTTTCTACTGGAGAGGCCATTTTTCTCTGACCGATGTATCAGAGTGTCTCTCCCACCCATCCTGAGTCACTGGGGAGCCCCACCTGCATTTCCTCTATGTTAGAGAGCTGCAGCCTAAAGTGTCCTGAGACTCCCAAGGAAGGAATTAATTCCACACAAGATAATAAAATTTCGACTGTAGTTTTGTTTTGTTGAAATGTTTTAAAATTGTTAATCTATGCTATTATGAATATATGCTAAATAATATTAACTATTAAACATAACAAAGACACTTGGCATTTCCAATCAAACATGAAAGCAATGCCCAGCAGCACAATACCACCGGTGTGTAGGCCCATCCCCAGCCATCTTACTGCCTTGGCATGCAGACTTCACTGTCCGAGTTGACTTCCCTCCACACAGGGATACTGTGAGCAGTGGAGCTAATGCTATAAAAGTGTGATGTAAGGGGTTTAGATCTGGGATTGTTTTGATATTTTCCTTATTTAGAATCCCCTCTGGTAGATGACTGGAAAGTCAATTATTACCGAAGCTGAAAACATGACAACACTTGTGAAAACATATTTTCTGATACTAAGTTTTATGCAGTTAGTCTCCCCAAATCTGTTTTTCACCTACATAGCAAATAAATAGAAGTTCCAATGTTTCTCATATGCTTCAAAGAAACATATCCTTCAGGTTTTCTAGAAGAGCTGTATTCCAGTCAAGCAAGAGTGGTACATCAGGGAGGAGGACTGTGAAAAGTCCATGTAAAAGAAAGACACATGGGGTGCCTGGGTGGCCCAGTCTGTTACATATCCAACTCCTGATCTCAGCTCAGGTCTTGATCTCAGGGTCGTGAGTTCAAGCATTGTGTTGGACTCCACACTGGGCATAAAGCCTACTTCAAAAAAAAAAAAAGAATGACACGAAGATACTTTGTTTTATAACATATATATTTTGAAGTATGTGAAGATAACATTTTTTTAAAATGTCTTTCATATATTTTCCTAAGTTTGTCCAATCTAGTTGTCCAACTGACACAGCAAGGCAACCCCACGCTTGATCCAGTGTTGAGTGGGTTGGTCCGTCTTCAACAACATTGCAATAACAAAGTTAGTAGAATGTCCTGTAGTGGAAAGGGTTCCTTTACGTTCACTTGTCTTGTAGAGGGGACAGACGTAGGCATTGGATTTCACAATCCGAGACTTTATAGCTTGGAAAAGAAAGAAATACATTCATTTGGTAAAGGGAAAGCAGCACCTGGGACTAAAAGAACAATTATTTTAGTATTAAAGCGAAGATTATGATTATAATATTTGAACATTTTGATGTTGTTATTGTTAGTTTACTGTGGGTATATGATTATGGCTGTGGAACAAGACAAGTAATTTCATGTGGTGCGTGATTCTTGGTCTACAGGATAGAAATCAAGAGTTTTCAGGAATCCTGATAACTTAGCAGGCATGAAAACACTCAGGAGGTCTTGGGAGAGGAGGAGAATATAGGGAAGAAGGAATAAAATACATTATGTAATGAGGTGGGCATAAAAAGAGAGGACACTGCTGCTTAGAGCCCGAACATAAGAAATGCATAAATCAGAAGAAGCAAAAATTACTGTTTGCTTTCAGCAGGTTATTACTAGGAAAAACTCACTAACTCTCACCTACTCACAGATTATCCTTGGAAGGCCCAATATGAGATATTAGGAGTCTTTCTAAACCAAGGCTGCATTTCTTGGAGTTATAATTGAACTGCGCTACTAATGAAAATGCTTAATTCATGAGGTGGTGATTGTGGGTGATTTGGAAATGTTTCCATTGATAGTTAAAGGAGAACAAAAACTCTAGAGAAGAAAGAAAAAACGAGTCTCATTTGTTCAGACTCGGGGAAAAATAAAGGTAGCAGAAGACAGGAAGGAGCAAGTAGCTTTCCCAGGAGAGCAGAGCTGGCCTCCACACCTGTGCCTTACAACAGCTGTGCCTTTGGACACCTGGATGGCTCTGGGGCCTAGGAGTTTCCTGTAGCCAGAAGACTCTAGCCACCTGCTGTGTGTTTCTGAGAGGTGTGCAAAGGCTTTTCAGCATCAAAATATTGATGGGAAGCTCCGGACTCTGGAAAAGTAGAAGTGTGGGGGAAGGGCAGAGAAAATGTTGCATTCCATGGGATAAGAGCAAAAAGAGGCAGAATGATATCCCCAGAATAACATGAATTCAACACAAAATAGGGGAACAATATATTTCCAATGTAAATATTCAGTTGCTGTTTATTATAATTAAACAAGGTCTTAATAGGTTTGAACAGAGACTTAATTGGGGGAGCCATTAAAAATATCTATGATTACCCTCCTCTAAAACTCTTAAGAAACTTTATTAGAGGGAGACTTACTTGGTTTTATCCATATGATGGGCATCAGGTCAAATAGAAGTTTGGGACGTTGTTCGGCAAGCAATCCACTGAGAGGAGAAATAAACATGTTTATTAGAAGTAAGATGAAATTTGCTTCTAGAAATTGCTATTTAGATATTGGCTTTTAATACAAGAGAGGATCAGAAATATGTGGAGAAAGGAATATAAAACAAAACAAAACACAGCCAAGGAAGAGACAATGAATAATTAAAAGAAGCAAAAGATAATTATGGCAAGGCAGTGTGTCCAGACAGTGGAGAATATCAATTCCTGCCACTTAAAAAAAAATATGTTATTTATTTATTTTAGATAGAGCACAAGCAAGGGGAAGGGCAGAGGGAGCGGGAGAAACAGGCTCCCCACTGATCAGGGAGCCCAACTCAGGGCTCAGTCCTAGGACCCTGGGATCATGACCTGAGCCGAAGGCAGACGCTTAACCGACTGAGCCGCCTAGGGAACCCTTCCACTTTTTGAGCGCAATCCATTGAAATATTAACTAAAAATTCTTCAGGACCTAAAAATACTTATCAATAGCTCCACCCTGAGTAATGATTTATGGCAAGGATTCTGTTATTTTTTACTGCTTGTCATATTCCCTAGAAGAGGCCCTTGTTGGAGTGGGAGGGAGGGAGGCAGCCAATGCCGTATTTTACTCATTCAGCTACAACTAGAGATGTCTCTGTGGCTGAGAGCCCTGACCTTGTTCTGTCCCAGCGTGCTCCGTCGAGATACAATCCGTGGATGTACACGCCGTCTTCAGGGGCCGTCTCGGATGTATCCGAAGGAATAACCTGAAGGGAGAGGCCCACACTCATAATGGTCTCTTTCCCAGACGACTTTGTCTCATAAGGAAAACATCTGCTCAATTTTCAGAAGGTGTTCAGGGAAACTCCACTCTATAATGGCTCATATAAAATTTTCAGTAAAAGTGTAAATATAAAAATGTATAATACAGTTCTTTTTTAAGCATTTTTTCAGGTTTTACTGTACCTTATATTGCTTTTTGTTAAAACCGAAGAGGAGCATTTGATTATTTGAGTGGAAAATTGAAATACAGAAAAGTCCTATCAGACAAGTATCATCTACTTTCTTCATGAAACACACAGAATGGAAAGAAGTCAAACAGTCTATAATGGACCATAAAGCTAGGAATTCTGCATCTCTTCCTTGCTTAAATACATGATTTTGATATAATGATAGACTGTGCAGTTCAGGGGGTTACTGTACCTCAAATTCATATCCTAGTAAATCAATAGGGATGGTGTACTTTCTGGCAAAATTCTGCATAGCTCCAGTTAGGAAGGCTTGGGTGAAAAAGAATCCTGAGAGCCAGAACACATTAGGTTTTCCTGAATTATGCCAGTCCTGTAAAGGGAAAACAAAATATATTATGTTCATTTTCTGACTCATACAGCTTCACCTCATAGACAATTCCCGATTCTTGTTTTTGTGCTGCTCACACTTCCATCACAGGACTCTCTTCCCTGACACACAAAACATACAACGTTGGCCTTTCACTTCTTTGCCTTTATAGTTACTCTTCTTGGAAAGTTCAAACTAATTTTAACATTAACCCGAATAAAACAAAGTTTGAAAGATTCACATCTTCTGCAAAGAGCCAAAGGTAAATTATTTGGGGATTATATTACTTAATCCCACTCAAAAGCCATTACCTTCAGACATCTTACACATCATAGCACAGAGCCCCGCTGTGTTGATTCCAGCTTCTCAAACCTCTCAACACCCACTGCCCCCTCCAGAGATCCATGTCTTCTTTCTGTACTGATGTGTCCATCTTCTCACGTCTTCCCTCTCTGCTCAGTACATCTAGAGTCATGTTTGCAGGGTCGATGTCACCATGCATGGTTTGGACTGGGTTTAGCACCTTGCATAGTTCTTTAGAGATCTACTATTCTACAAAATAAAGTTTCAGCACCTTAGTCTCCTATTTAAGAGACTTCACAATCTTGCCCCAAATTGTATTTCCAGCTTGGTCCCTTTTATTAATTCCCCTTCAAGCATCTGGCATTCTAATCCGACTATTTTCTGGTCTCTTCTCTGCATTGGATGGACATCTGCTGTATTTTCGGCTTATCTTCAAGTGACACTACTCTTAATGGAGGCTTTCCACACACTCAACCCAAGCACTTCCGGTGCAGGAACTCCACCTCCTGGGGTGGGCGTGTGATTCAGGCTGGCCGAGGATACCTGCAGTCATCAGGATACATTCAGGAATGGACACGTGACCCAGTCAAAGCCAGAGATGCAGAGACTCTTGCTGGGACTTGTGGGGAAAAGACGTTCAGCTCTTTGAAGTTGCATGGATGTGGGGCCAGAGTTGCTGCTCTTTTGCTACCATCAGACAAGAACCTCCCTGAGGATGGAGTCAAGCCTCAGAGAAGTGGAGCCAGGAGACAAGGTGCAAGAATCCAGGACCAGGGAACCATTTTGCACCGCAGGTCAGCCTGATGCCCTGGGTTTTTCAGTTACTGAGGCAATAAACTTTGTGTTTATGTCAGAATTTTTACAGCAGAATCAGTCTTAAATGAGATAGTGCTTTCATCACACAGCTATCTCTAAGTCCTTTTCCATTTCCCTCACATGTCCAAAACCTCTTATCCTTTAGACCCAGCTCAAAGGCTTCCTCATCCAATAAACAAGCTGTCTGCTTTCCTGGGCTAGAAGAACTCTCCCTTCTTCGAATTCCCAGAACATTTTACAAGTTGATCTTTTATGTCACATCCCTTAGTCTACTGAATTTGTCTTTTCTTAGATACATAAGCTTATCTCCTTATAGACTACTGGCAACTTGAAGGCAGGGCTCGTGTGGTCATCACCCTTTTATCTCACAGAGGACACAACAAGATGTTTTGGACAAAGTGGGGGTGGGGGTCTCAGTTCCTATTAGTTGAATGAACAGATGAATCAATAAAATGAACTCTGTCTCTGAGCAAGCAGTGCACTGTGGGAAGCAGCCAGCTTTGCTTCCTGGGAGGAAGAGATCAGACTGGTGCTAGAGATGTCGCAACAGTACAAACTACCAAATCAAGAAGAGGTGGGAGAGGTGCCTGGGTAGCTCAGCAGGTTAAGCACTGGACTCTTGATTTCCACTTGGGTCGTGATCTCAGGATTGTGAGATCGAACCCGGCGTTGGTCGGGGGAGCACACAGCAAGGCATCTGCTTGAGATTCTTTCCCTCTTGCCCTGCCACCCGTCTCTCTCAAATAAATAAATAAATCTTAAAAATGAAGCATAAAAAAGAAGAGGTAGAGAAAGAAATGGAGCTTGACAAGGACACAAGCCAGGCAGAACCAGCACCATGAACAAAAAAGCTGTTAGAGCCCAGAAGGCAAGGGTATAGAAAATTCCCCTGCTCACTCCAGGGCTTTGTTTAGCCAAGAATGTCACGGGTATCTGGGTCAGCGACTTGTATAGGGTTTCTGAGTTAGCGACCATTTACTTAGTGCTTGCCAGGCACAGTGCTAAGCACTTTACATGTATTACCTTATTTGGCTCACAAAATAACTCAGTGAGTTATTCCTCCCACTTTACAGATGAGTAGACTGGAGGGCAGAAAGATGAATACCACCTTGCTCAAAGTCACACAGATACTAAGTGTCAGATAACTAGGGTGAATGGTGAGACAGAAAAGAGGAAAAAAGAGAAAACTCTGGACAACTCATTTGCTTAACGTGTTAACTCTAAAATGCATTGGGAGGTGAAGTCAAGAGTTCAGGAGAAAAAAAGGAGAGGAGAAAACCACACAGCTTCCCTAAGGGTAAGAGGACAATGGGGGAGAGATCCACTCAGAGGAAGGTGTGGGGCGAAGGGTGATAGAAGTGCCCAACAATGAGTGAGATCTTTCTTACTCATTTGAATGGAATGATTCCAAGGGGGAAATTCAAATTTCAGAGAGTAGGGAGTTTGGCATGAAGTTTTTTATTAACAACAACAAAAGAAATTTGTCCTGGAGCTTCTCTCTGCTGGTACCGTGCCAGGACCCCTCTAAAAGACCAAAGTAATGGCTCTTTGAGGCCCTTTAGGAAGGAAGTAATATATGGGAAATGGAAAGCAGTTCCAATAAGTTTCAGAAAAGCTTGGGAAATGAACTAAAGTGTGGGTATATATATATATATATATATATATATTAAAAAAAGGAAGATTGTGGCAAGGGGAGGATGCGATTAACCATATGTCAAATGCTTTTGGTAAGGGATGGGAAGAGGCCGGTACACACAGGAGGAACTCAGAAGGCAGCTGTAAATGTGGCTAGGACTTGGCCAGATACACACAGCTTCACTTATCCAGTCAGCAAAGATGAAAAGGGTTAATTCTGAGAAACAGGCACTCATATTCACTGTCATTGGGGATACAATTAAATAATTTTTCTGGAGGCTGACTAGGTAATGCCTATCAAAATCCCTAAGAATAGCCAAATGGAATTGATGAAAGCACTAGAAGAAGGATCCACTGACCAACAGGAATTTTTCTAGAAACACAAGGGTGGTTTTACACTTGCAAATCTAGACATAATTCAATGCAATAACAAGCTGAAGAAGGAAAAAAAGTCACCTCATCAGCAATAAATGCTGCAAAGGCATTTGATAAAGTTCAACAAGTTATGATGTTACAAAAGAATAGTCCACTTTTGCTGAGTTCTTACCACACACCATCAGACTGTTGCCTTGTGAGATAAAATTGACTGTTTTATGGAGGAGAAAACTGTTAAGTGGCAACTCTCCTACAGCCTGAACACTGAAAACCGATGTTTCCTAGATGGATTTTTTGTCTGTTAAATGTAAAATCTACACAAAAAGCTCCTATAAATTTATTTTTCAGAAGCAGCCTTGAGGAAAAATGGGCTGAGGAGATGAAGAGGCAATTCACAGGAGAAATACAAATGGCAAGCACGCGTACTAGAAGAAGAACAAGCCCACTAAATAATTAAAAAAAAAAAAATTGGGCGCCTGGTTGGCTCAGTTGGTTAAGCATCCAACTCTTGATTTCAGCTCAGGTCATGATCTCAGGGTGGTGGGATCGAGCCCAGCAATGGGCTCCACACTCAGCATGGAGTCGGCTTGGGATTCTCTCTCTCTGCCCCTCCCCCACACAGGCATGCATGTTCCTGCGCTTGCTCTCTCTCAAGACACAAAACAAAACAAACTGAAACAATAAGATATGGTTCATCTTCATAAGCACTGGCTATTTTATGATTAGCTCCCACAGTGAAACAAAGCTCTAGTGTAATAGAAAGGCAACTGAACCGGGAAGGTCATATACCTAATATGAATTTTCAGGAAGTATTCTGGGGGCTCTCCACACCTCTTACCCCCACATAAACAGTAATCATACAATGCGGGCAAGTCGAGTTGCTGGGGAAGAGAGATAGTGCTTGAACATCCTTTGTGTGTGTATGGGACTGGAGGGGGTAGGTGGAGATTTCAAAGCACTCAACTTTTTTCTTTTATGAGATAGGGGATAAGAAGCAATGATTTTAAGACAATGGCCAATTATTGGTGAATCCAAATCTTGGGTTCTTTTTGTGATTTACTACCAGTATTAAAATCACGAGACCAAGTATGTGGTCTCAGAGAGACACAAACCTAGAATCTTTTTTTTTTTTTTACAAACCTAGAATCTTAAAAAAATATTAATGTCACATATTACTTGGACTTGGGTAAAGTAAAATTTTAACTTTCTACTCAGTACTTTGAAGTATGTGTTATTTTCAAATATATTTTCTTTTATTTATTTATTTTAATATTTATTTATTTGACAGAGAGAGATCACATGTAGGCAGAGAGGCAGGCTGAGAGAGAGAAGGAAGCAGGCTCCCTGCTAAGCAGAAAGCCCTAATGTGGGGCTTGATCCCAGGACCCTGAGATCATGACCTGAGCCAAAGGCAGAGGCTTAACCCACTGAGCCACTCAGGTGCCCTTTCTTTTCTTTTAAAAAAATTTATTTATGTATTTGAGAGAGAGAACACAAGTAGGAGGAGGGGGAGAGGGAGAAGCAGGCTCCCTGCTGAGCAGAATGACCTGAGCTGAAGGCAGACACTTAACTAACTGAGCCACCCAGATGCCCCTATTTTCAATATTCTAAAAGTTTGGTTAGATGACCATGAAACTGCTAACCACATTGCTCAACTCAGAGACATTCAAGTGATCGGAGCATTTCTAATCTCTCTCCAGTCAACCAAAAAATAAAATTATATGTATATGTATATATAAATAAAACATATAATCTTTTACCTGTAAAAATTTCAACCGGGCTAGAAAATCTGTGATATAACTTGCTAGGGGTTTAAGACTTGGGTATGATCGTCTGGCCCATATTTCTGGAACCTTTCCAACAAGCAAACTGCCAGAGAGTGCCTCCAGTGCAGAATCCATTACAACCACTCCCTTAATAGCTTTTTCAAGGTCCTGTAGAGTGTTGCGTATAGTTTTAATTAAACTGCAAAGAAAGAAATTAAGTCATCAATGTACATATGAGGTTAAATATCAATGTCTGTCTTTCCAGAGAAATAGCAGAAATCATTCACAGCTTTATGGGAGTGTTTCCCCAAATGGAGTCATCTCCCACTTGGTAAGGGAAGGTACTTTTAGGTGATACTTGGATGAACATTTTTCATTTTAATCATTACATAATATAGAAAATAATATATCAATGTTGCTACTTTCTGGGCGTTATGGCTTAAAACCAGGCTAATTTAAGCAGAGAATGATTTTAGGAAAAATGTCAGGTAAATACCACTAAAGGGTAAAATGCAAATACGAAGAAAGTTATGAAGGTGTAATGCAAAGGCTGAAACTTGCAAAATAATTCCTTAAAGCATAAAGCATAAATTCATGGATATACTTGCAAATACTTTGCTTCTCATGTAGGCCCAAACTGCTAAGAATGCCGTAAATAGACCTGAGCTGAGGGTTTTAGGCTAGAAGCCTAGGTTGAGAGACTGAGAGACAGTATGCTATTACATATAAATACATATGGTCTTTGTATAAAAAATGCTGAATTAAGGCATCACAGTGTTTTAGTATATTTTTAAGTGTCAACAAGTCCAGAAACCCAAATAAACTTGAAAACACCTTAGAAAATTCATAATTCATTCAAAACAATTTCTCTATTCCTTAAGCCAGTATTGAATTGTAGAAAATTCAATTAACATATTCAAAGCAAATACTTTGTTCCCTATCATGGGGTATGTAATCGACCTAAGTGGGACTCAAGAAGAAAAGAGAGGTGTATATGCGTCAAGTGGCAGAAAAATGACGAAAGACTTGTCATTAGCTCATTTGGTCTTTAGTTCCTGAGGAGAATAATAAGGGGTGGGTGAGAATTACGACTAACAAATATTTTCGCCAATAAAAACAGATCTAATATCCACCATCATTTTTGCATTCTAAAAAATAGCTTCACTGCTGGGGCAGAATACTGTACAACTTTAGAGGGTGCAGGTGGATCCTAAGGAAGTGACAGGTTTTGATAATTTTTTCTAAAAATTGTAATTTAAACCAGTGTGCTTTTTTTTTTTTTTAAATCAACTTTGGTTGTTTTCTGAACCACTGGGGAGATAGATCCTTACTTGTTAAATCTTTCCATTTCTTGTACTAACACGGTATTCATGCTTTCTTCATATCTCACAGGAAACTTCAGTAGTGCTAATTCAATGTCAAAATCACTTGGTAGCTAAGAAAATAGATTTTGAAGATCACGTATTACTTTCAGAATGGATAATCCATTTCATTCGGCTATCACATCACTGGTCACTAACCCCAGGCAGTTACTATGGACTAGGCATTGTGCTAACTGCTTTCTGTACATTATTGCATGAAATCCTTACCAGGCACTCTCAGGGGGCTGTTTTCATCTCCATTTTACGGATGAGTCTATTCAAGTACAGCTGACCCTTGAACAACACAGGGGTTAGGGCACCGACCCCCCATAGTTAAAAAATATCCAGGTATAACTTCAACTCTCCAAAAACTTAACTACTAATAACCTACAATTGACCAAACCCTTGCCAATAACATAAACAGTCAATCAACACGTATTTTGTATATCATATGTATTACATACTATATTCTTACAATACAGTAGGCTAGGGAAAAGAAAATGTGATTAAGAAAATCTTAGGGAAGAGAAGATATGTTTATAGTGCTGTGCTGTATTTATCAAAAAAATTCACATATAACTGGATCTGTGCAGTTCAAACCTTTGTTGTTCAGGGTCAACTCTACAGAGAGGCTGAGTGACTGCCCAGGGCATACAGCCAAAAGATGATCTGTTTAAATCCACAGGTCTCTAACTGCAAAGCCCATGTTCTTTGCTACATGCTATCGCACTTTGCGGAAGGTATATATTTCTGAAACGTTGTATAATTTCCTTTTGTAAGCTGAATCCTATTTTTCACTGATGAAACCGATTTGCCATTTCCTGTTTTATATTTATTTCCAATCAATTATCAACTGGCTCCCAATAGCTTAGCTTATCCCACTTTCAAATAATTAATGTGTGACTACAGCAAGGGTCCAAGGTACAGGGAGAGAGAAGGTGTCAAGTGTCTGCTTTCTCTGAAGCACCTGTGAGATGCTTGAGAAGTGAAGGGGACTTTGGGACTGATAATCAAGCCTCAAGACCTTGGAATTCACACCCCTAAAAGGCAAAGAAGCTTCCCAGTCAGGGAGGTCCAGATAATGGTCCCTGAGTGGAGCAAAAGAATTATTGTAAAATCACAAGGCAAGGCCACCAAGGCAGAGGAGAGGCGTGGTGCTATCTGTGGGCTTTCCAGGCAGCTGGACCACAGGCCAGGCTCTGCTCTATCAGGACACCTGACACTGAACTATGGGCTAATTACAGCATTTACCCTGGAGGGCAACTGTGAAGATCCGCGCTTGTGACCATAATCTTTTAAAAGTTCCCTTAGTATTTCCTTATTGAATTTAAGACACAGAAAAAAAGTGAGAAGAGAGTATCATTCCACTTTCCTGGAGGCTAAGTATTTTGAGCTATAGTATGAAGGAAAAAAAAAAAGCTGTAGTTACTAATTTAGTGCTGATTTTACTCCCTGTGCCCCCTCCCTAAGATATAGATTAAAGTAGATTAAAAACCATTCACCCCTTGAACCAGCAAGTTCAGACCACTTCCTCCAGTTTTTAAAAAGCAGATCCATTATCTTTGCTTGGAAATGATAATAAGTCACATGTTCATTAGCTCATCCACAACTGTAGTTACTAGGAACTTACAACTGTGCCAGGCATCACGCAGAACTCTTTAATTCATGACCTCTTAAATGTTCATAAGAACCTTACACAGCTAGTACTATGATCACCACTTTACAGATTTGGGAACTAAGACTCAGAAAGGCTCAGTTTCTCACACAAGGTCCTAATGCTGCTAAATGGAATCTTCAGATTGTCATTTCAGTACCATTTTAATTTATAGGATAAGCAACATATTTTAAACGAAACATCACCTTCTTGAGAATATCTTTGGTGATTTCTAGTAGAATCTGGTCAGCACTCCCTGAGGATCCTGTCTGTTTGGAGCCTCCCTGGGTGAGGAGCAAGGATTCAAAGAGGACTTTGGTTTGTTGCAGATCTTTGGAAATATCAACATTTTCATGTAATCCAAATATCTCAGGGTGTTGAGTGAATGGAAGATTCTGCCGGGAAACAGATGAAGCAAGCATCACATTTCCACCAGCTACATTAATTCATAAGGTGTAAACGCATGCAGACCTAAAAGGGTTAAAAATCACCTACACATTAAGCACCCAGGAACCAAACTCTTCCAGTTTTCAGTAATGGCCAGAAACAAAAGATACTGAAAATTGACTGAAACCATACTACTTGTCTAGCCCTCTACATTACAGAGGAACACTTCATTATTTGCTTTTAGAAAATTTAGAAACACTGAAAATTGCTATTTTCAGTGGCATCAGTTACCTTAATGAATTCAATGTACTCATCATAGGTGCCTTTAGGAGGTGCAACATAGTTTCCACTGGGAGAAAACTTGTAATGAGGGTTTTCAATGATTTGTGGGTTATAAAAGTCAGCCAGCATGGTTAAGAGGAGACGTCTGTCCCAATCATCTGTCACCCTTCCACCATAATTACATTCCCCAGTCAGGTAGGAAATAGCTTCAAATGGAACAGTACTATATTCATTCACAAATAACTGAAACAAAGGAAAAATAAAATGAGAAAAACCTTAAAATTTTTCACTTCATTTCCATTTTAAAATGACATTAAATACCTGTCTGTCAATCATCTATCTATATGCACAGAAGTGGGGCTGAAAGAACTATCATCACAACTTACCTTTGGAAGGCTACGATTATTAGTGTTTATTTTATTTTATTTTATTTATTTATTTATTTATTTTTTTTGAGAGAGAAAGAGAGTGAGAATGGGGAGGGAGGCTAAGGGAGAGAGAATCTCAACCAGGCTCCTTGCACAGGGCAAAGCCCAAAGCCCCACATGGGACTCAATTTCATAACCCTCAGATCACGCCCTGAGCTCAAGTCAAGAGTAAGATGCTTAACCAACTGACTGAGCCATCCAGGTGCCCCATTAGTGTTTATTTTATTTTTATTTTAAATTATTTTGCTTATCTGCATCTTCCAATTTTAGGGTGGGGGGAAATAAACATGCATTGTTTCTGTAATAAGAAAAACATTTAACAAAAAAAGATGACATGAAAATTACCAAGTCTTTTTCATATGAATTTGAATAAACCTTGTTTTAGGGAACTGGCTGTTAATTGGGGCAATTTTGTCCCCTAGGGGACCTTTGGCACTATCTGGGGACATTTTAGATGGCTGGTTGGGGGTGCTACTGCCATCTAGTGGCAGACATTTAGGATGCTGCTAAACACTACACAGGCCAGCTGCCCACAGCAAGGAGCTATCTGACCCCAAATGCCAATAATGCCCAGGCTGAGAACCTGGTGCCTGACTTAGGGCACTGTCATTAAATGTCATTAAACGTGATTAAAACAAAGTAATCCCAAATTTTAGTGCCAAAGCCTGGTTCACACAATATGACACCACTTAAAATAGTAATAAAAACTACTATTTGCATAGCTTTTACATTATCTAACTCATCTCCCAATAACCGTATCAAATAGGAAGCAGAGTCTGGGAAATGTGAAATGATATGAATGCCTGAATTTATTTCTTCCAGTTCTTTACTTTTTCCCACAGACAGGAACTTTAGGTATATATATATATTGGGATGGTATAAGTTACCAGGTGAGAACATTTCCTGCCACTGAAAATTACCTAATAGTGCAGGAATTATAACAGAACTGATGCACAGTTAAGAAAAAATATTTCCAAGTTAAAAGAAGGTATCATTCTTTGTTTGGGATTCCCATGTTTTCAGGAGGAAGAGAAGTATCAAGAGATATGAACAGGAGACACAAGGAAGTTGTCTTTTGTGGTAGGATAAGTTATTTGTGAAAGAGGTAAGTTTCTCCCTTTCTTATTTTTGGGGGAGGGAAAGGTAGGTTTAACTGGATTTCCCCCCTTTCCCGAAACCAAAGGAAGAGATCCCAAGAGAAATTCATGTTAAAATTGTGGCATAGGCAAGACACAGAGACTAATAATTCATTTCTTGGTTGTGAACTTAATCCTAAGTGTACTGATCTGCCTCTCTGGAGGCAAGAGGTAGCCGGCTGGTAGGACCAGGTGAAGATGATTTAAAGACTGACCCCCTTCTTGAGTATCCAGTTCTTGGCGATAAAAAGAGGATTTAGTCTATGCCTGTCAGCTCCAATTTTGGGGCTGGGAGGGCTGATGATGCCAGAGGCTGCAGGCCGGGGCCTGGCCAGAAGGTGGAGAATTCTCAGTTGACCGGTTATCTGCAGTAGGATGCTATCAGCAAAGTGTTCTCCAAGCTTAGGCTGTATCAGTTAAATTGTTCTTTAAGAAAATGTTTAAGGGGCGCCTGGGTGGCTCAGTGGGTTAAAGCCTCTGCTTTCGGCTCAGGTCATGATCCCAGGGTCCGAGCCCCGCATAGGGCTCTCTGCTCAGCAGGGAGCCTGCTTCCTCCTCTCTCTCCCTGCCTGCCTCTCTGCCTACTTGTGATCTGTCTGTCAAATAAACAAAATCCTAAAAAAGAAAAAGAAAATGTTTAAGATCAATGTCATTTTGTCATGTAATTATAGTTCTATAAGGACCAATTTCATCAGTTGCCCAAAGATTTTCAAATTGACAGTTTTGTTCTAATTCAGGTTTTTGCCTTGCTTAGAGGAAATAAAGAGTTGATAATATACCAAAAGTTTCTATAAAAATGATCAGTTATGGTATAAACATGATTAAATATTCATAGCCCTATAAAACCCCACCTGAGTGAAATCTAATAGCACCCAATGGGGCCCATTTCCCTTTATGAGGCCCCATGTCACAAAAGCTCTTGTCACAGTAAAGCAGAAACATATTAATACTCTGTGGTTGTCCAGCTGGATTACTATATTTGGTAAAAATAGGACAGAAATAATGGGGAAGGTATTGGAGTTGGACAGAGTGGAGTTCAAATCCAACCTCAGTGGGCAAGCTCACTTCTTATAGCTTTGGTTTTCTCAAAAATAGGGATAATACCAACCTTAAAGGGTTGCTGCAGAGACTAGAATTAATGAAGTAATGTGCCTAGTTCAAAGTCTGAGTAGGAATTTATAGCAGATATATATTTTTTTTCCTGGGGGACTGCTGACTATCTGCCTTTATGAGTCTATAGAAACTGGAAAACCAAACACTCACTTCCCAGCCTCCTTTATAATTACAGCTTAGACCTGTGAGCTAGACTTTGAACTGGGGTGCAATGCACAAAAAAGCAGGAATAGCAAAGAATCTTTTTTGATGACCTCAAGGGCCTGCCCTAGACCAGAATCTATGTGGCAGCTATGTGAGCTGTGGTGTCAAATATCCAACCAGGGTTGAGGACCTCTTCTTACCATGACATGGTGAGTTCTAGATATGACTCTGGATGCCATGGCTCTCTAGCCATCTTGGGAATTCTATGATCTACCCAAATACTCTTTCAGTAAATTCCTTTTTTAACTTAAAGTAGGCAGCCTATTTCTTTTGACTGATAGAGCTAAACTGTAGCTTTGGCTGAGCAGAGGAAGAGAGTATAGTGAGGACCCATATAAAGCCAACACTTGAGGAGGGCATTGTAGAAGGACAGAAAGAACCCGGGTACTTGACGACAATACTTGCTCAGTCACCCAACTCCAGAGCCTGTCCTTCCTTTGTACTATTTTTTTTTTATGTGAGACCATAAGTTTTTTTTTTTTTTAAGTAATTTTATTCATTTATTTGAAAGAGAGAGAGCGAGAGAGAGAGCACAAGCTGGGGGAGAGACAGGCAGAGGGAGAAGGAGAAACAGACTCCCTGCTGAGCAGGGACCCTGATGTGTGACTCCATTCCAGGACCCTGGGATCATGACTTGAGCTGAAGACAGACACTTAACCAACTGAGCCACCCAGGCTCCCTGAGACAGTAAGTTTCATTATGGTTTAAGCCAATTTGAATCAGGTTTTCCATTACTTGCACCAGAAAAAATCCACAGAGACAGTGCTTCATAAACCACGGTTATAATTACTCTATCTACCCACTCACTAGTGATGTTGGGAGGATTAAGTTTATTTTAAGCAAAGGGAGTTGTTTGGGGCCTGACACACAGTGATCCACCATCAATGCTAATTTCTTTCTAATTTTACCTGTAGTTGTCGAATACTGATGCGTAAGTCTGATTCATTAAATCCATATGGAATATTCCAACCAAGAGGACCAAATTTCTTTCTCTCTTGTACAAGGGCGTGAAAAAAACAAACTCCAAACAGCAACTTCTCCCATGTCTTGAGTATAAAAATTAGGCAACGAGAAAAAGTTCTGATCAGATTTCCATCAGTAAAATGAGGGGAAGCAACAACCTTTTTTCATTATAAGATTCTATGATCATATATTTCTGTAAACTTCTTTTTAAAAAAGATGTGCTAATTAAAACAATGCATGCTATAAAAAGTGTTAATCTTATGACTTAAAACCCCCAAAGCTAGACAAACTGCAATATTAAACTTTGTTAAAATGCAACAATTCTACCATTTGCCAAAGTACTGGCTACTCATACTTTGGTGTTGCTCCACAAGTATTTACAACTTCAATTCTTAAAATGTTATCCCACAGACTCACTGGCATATGCTTAAGACTAGAAGGGCGAGGGCATAATTAATTATTATGATAGGAATAAATCCCAATATATAGTTCCTGATTTTATGACTTTCCATTCAGAGATCATTTTTGAAGCCTTTGTTTGTTTACTCTGGCCTGGCATCTTCATATGCGTGACAGGTATGTCAGAAGGGATGGGCCTTTCCCTGAGCCTATGTCAGTACTCTGGAGGATGGTCACCCACCTCTTTGAGGAACCCCTCAGTAAGTTTCAAGTATGCTACCTTGATGTTTTAAATTAGATCATTTCAAACATAGATCCAAATGCAGGAAAAATCCATCCAACTATCTTCATGTGATGTAGTAGAAATTATTTATATAATATTAAAATGCAAGTATACCATGGCCTTACTGAATAACTATATTCTTGAAATGTACATAAATTAAAGCATATTTTATTATTTATTTTTTTAATTAAAGCATATTTTAGGGGCGCCTGGGTGGCTCAGTTGGTTGGGCAGCTGCCTTCGGCTCAGGTCATGATCCCAGCGTCCTGGGATCGAGTCCCATATCGGGCTCCTTGCTCAGCAGGGAACCTGCTTCTCCCTCTGCCTCTGCCTGCCACTCTGTCTGCCTGTGCTCACTCTGTCTGACAAATAAATAGATAGAATCTTTAAAAAAAAAAAGCATATTTTAAATAAATGGAGTGAAAGCTGTGGTGAAACATTTAAAAGGGGAAAAACTTTTGGCAGTGAGAGCAATAACCTAATTTGCCTGTATTTTTCATGTATTTTCACCCAATGGGGTTTTCTTAAGGAGATCATAATCCCTCCACATTTTTGGTCATGCTTGTAGGCCAAAAATGCACCTGTTAGGGGCGCCTGGGTGGCTCAGTGGGTTAAAGCCTCTGCTTTCGGCTCAGGTCATGATCCCAGGGTCCTGGGATCGAGCCCTGCATCGGGCTCTCTGCTCCGCGGAGAGCCTGCTTCCTCCTCTCTCTCCCTGCCTGCTTCCTCCTCTCTCTCCCTGCCTGCCTCTCTTGCCTACTTATAATCTCTGTCTGTCAAACAAATAAATAAAATCTTTTAAAAATGCACCTGCTATATCAGAGAAATATTGGGATTTCTTGCAGAAGCTCAAACCCTCAATGGGGATCAGACACTGTACTACCTTCTCCATTTTATTAAGCTCTCTTTCTAGCTAACCCACCAAATATCCTACTTTTCTCAGAATTTCAAATAAAAGTATTGCTTTTAGAACTAGGGGAACACAGAAGGTATCATTAAGCAGAAACTAGCTGGCTTCCAAAGAATTCAATTCTTTATTTCCAATACCATTTCTTTTTCTAGCTCAAATAGGCAAGTATGATAAATGGCATTGGGGTGAAGGCAAGGAATGAATTTCCCTTAGTGTTGATGTTTCCTTCCATGTGAAGAGACCTCAGTGTAACACTTCTAGATTTTCTCCATCCTTGTATTCACTGCAGGAGAAGGGAATAATCTATCTGGTTGATAAATTTTGGAAAAGTTAACCAGATATGTTTTGCTCAGCTTTTCCATCTTAGAAGCCAGCTTTCCTTAGGGAAGAAAGTTTTCCTCTGTTCCTGAGTGTGGATCGATCTGCTTAATTCTATTCAGTGATATGAACCCTATTTGTCACAGACATCAACTATATCTCCCAACCTAGTCTATATCAGTAACTAAAGTTATAATCTGGTTCCCTTACGTTTATACTTTTGGTAAGAATGCCAGCAAGGAAAAAGGAGTGCTATTTATTTACTAGGATTCCTAAGTCCCCAGTACCATGTACAAACAGTTTCACTTGAGTGCACTGAAAAGCAAGATTAATATGTCAAAATGGTATTGCTAGGATTTAACTTCCATGAAGCCAGATTTGGGGGGAGGGGGGGCCTATTTTATTCTCACTGCTTTATATCTAGTACCTAGCAGAGTACCTCACACACATTTTGTTGAAAGAATGAATACATGATATGAAAATAGATTGCTACTCTTGGGTCTTCGTCAAACTTGTTACTGGATTTTGGTTTACAAACTAAGACATTCAGTCAACAGATACCTATCCGGCTGTCTTCTCTGCAAGAAGCAGAGCACAGACTGCTGGGAAGAAAATGATGAACGATATAAGTATAACATCTGCCTTCTTAGAAAATGCCTAAACATTAACATTGTTAAATATTTATATTCCCAGATTTTTCTCACTGTAAGAACACATTTCAAAAGCTCCAGAGGCTGAACATTACCAGTTCCTTTCCCGGGCATCCACTGAAAAACTGAGCATCAGAAATTGGATCAGAGAGATAAGATTGAAGGAGATTTAGCCGAAGACCTGTGGGAGGTTCATTAGTCATTTTCACTCCGTTCTGTAGGATGGTTACTGGGAACTAAGAATAAACAGAGCATTACTTAAGAGAAGAAGATTGAGTCCTAAAAATGCATATACTAGTGGGTTAAAAATAGGTACAAAAGAGAACTCCAGAAATATTCTTAAGACCTCTTAAGGTGTAGCATTTAAAGGTTGATAAAGATACACAACGTAAGAGAAAACTGAATAAATGTACTGAACTTCATACAAAATAAACATACTTTCGGAGATGGATAACTTGTGAGCCAAAGCCTAAAGGATGAGTTACAGACTTCAGGGGTAAAATCTTCACATATTTTTTCCAACATGGGCATCCAGGAGATGGCAAGGTGACAGTTCTGTAGGCACACCCACGTTCCTTCTTCTGTTGCTGCTTTAATCATTTTTGCTGCAATTGGTCCTTGTCCTTGTCCCAGGGAAATAGCTTGAAATTTATTTCCAGACATAGCTTTATCATTTGCAAATTTCAGCAGGCCTAAGAGAGCACAAAAAACCCAGTTTCACTGCTTGCTCTAAAATCATAAAGCATGCCTTATGTTTCAGTGTGCGGGTACTTCCCTGGAAGGTTCCAGTTACTTTTCCTTATACATCTCAGGTTTACTAAGTGATCTGCAGTCCTATAAGGGATGGCCATGGAGCAAGATGGTCTATTTATAGGTTCTTCAAAGTGTGCAGTAGGCAGACTTACTAGCCATAGGATCCGCTCCCGGAGATAGCACAAAAATTAAAGGGATGGTACAGTTTGAGTCCCAGTAACTCTTTGTCAGATCAAATGGTGGAGGCTCCACAAACTTCTTCCCCAGTTTGTCAGTTACATAATTTGTAATAGCTGGAGTTATCTGTAAAGAGAGAAACGATATGCCCTTTAGAGTGATTTTCATTTCATGTAACAATGGTGATGATTACTGAAAACTGACAGAGAGTACATTTTAAGTCTAATGGTCAGGAAAAGCATGCTGCATATCATAGACAAAGTGCAAATTTCTCTAATACGTAAGAAGCGTCCATAAACTGATAGAACCAAACTAACAATCCAAAGGAAAAATGGACAGAGATGATGCACAATATATAGAAAATGATTTATAGAATCCATTTATAAAACTTAAAAACACATAAAAAGATGCTCAACCTCATTCAGTAGAGCAGAGACTGCAAACTGTCTCCCTGTTTGTCTCCTGTTGGTGATACAACTCCAAGTTTTCTCAACTTTTCTTGTACTTAAATGTGGCTGCATGACTAAGTTTTGGCCAGAGGGATGCGAGTAGAAGTTATACATGGAGATTTCAAAAGGTATTTTTATAAGGAAGCTGTTTGCCCTCAGTACTCTCTTTTGCTCTTCAACAGATGTGGTATTCATGAGCCAGCTTCAACCTCACTGATGAGGACCACACTCGAGGGGACTTTCCTAGCATGAGAGAAAGAACTCGAATGTCTGCGTGATCTCAGAAACAGCTGCCCTGCCAGTTCTCAGGTATTTGCTCTGGGCTCCTAGGCAAGAGAGAAATTCACTTCTATTTTACTCAGACTACTGTATTTTGCGTCTCTTTGTTACAGCAGCTTAGTCTTACCCTAATACTCATAATTTTAAAAAATACAAATGATAACTATACTTAGATACCATTTTTCCTGTATCAGATTGTTAGGTAAAGGGACAAGGAGAGTGTCTGTGTATTGATGACCCCTAGAGGGTTTCCTTCACAGCACACTGAACCGTGTTAGCTCAAAAGCCCACTGGCACTAAACTCACTTTTGCACATTTGATTGTTGTAAACATAGCCCAAAGAAGCAGATGTTTAGCCATTGGCAGCTTGCCTACTTTGCACCCAATATCTGCTAGCTATCAATAAGTCCCAGGACATAAAGACCCCAAGCCAGTGCAGCCCTTCAGAGGTCCAATCCAGTAACTCCAAACCATAGTGTTGCTGAGAAACATCCCCAAGACACTGTCCTTTCTCTCTTCTCCCAAGGGAGTTCCCTTTAGAGTTATGGGATCCCCAACCCGCAATCCCAGCATCTGGAGATTCCTGCTGTGAGGGACTTCTCTCTCTCCAGTATGTAAACTCTTTAAGCATTATCCTGCGTAGCTCCTGTGCGCCCATTACCATCTCGTGTCCATGCCTTGCTCTGCCCCTATCGGTCCCCAAATTCCTCAACCCCCCTGTACAGATTAATAAAGATCCAAAAGTTTGGATCTATGTGGAAAAAAACTATGGGTTAAACAGATATTCTCATACACTGCTGTGGAAAAGCAATCTGGTATAAGTTTCATGGAGGCCAATTTGGCAATATCTGTAAAATTACAAATGGGCAAATCCACTGATTCAGCAATTTTATTCCCAGGACTTTATTCTGAGAGAATAAAGTTGCATATGTGAGAAATGACTTTTGAATAAGATTACTTATTGCAACATTTTTATAGGGGATAATATATACATATTGTAAAGGTCCATCAATAGGAAATGGTTAAAGAAATCGTGGCATACTCTTATAATGAAATACCATGCAATTGCAAAAAAAAAAAAAAAAAAAGAATGAGAAAGCTCTTTATAAACAGGGGGAAAAGCAACATGCAAAACAGTGGATGCAACCATTTGTGTTAAAAATAAATGGAAAAAGAATTTATGTGTATGCATATTTATAAGTGCATAAAAGGGTAACAAGAAGCAGATAACATGAGTTGCCTGAGGGAAAGGATACTGAGAGCCTGGGAGATGCAGATCAGGGGTCCACTTTTCTCTGTATTCATGTATTCAAAACAGTTCTGAACCACAGGAATGTGTTACTTATTTATAAATTACATTAAAATGAATTTGAAGCAAAAGAATGATCCCCATCAACATTAGCAGCAGAAAGTAAGTACGAAGAGGTATTCGATATCACATTCTAAATGCTAAACAACTTTCTAATGTGAAGCTGTAGGAATTCAGTGAAGGGAGGAGAGATCATGACAGGCTTCTGTGGTCCTGGCAGAGATGGGTCTGCATTGTATGGAATAGGTGGGAAGGAAAGATGCAGTCTTCTGTAGGAGAAATTTTGTGTGGTTGTGAGCAATTCTTTAGTTTTAAACAGTGGAAATTTACAGAAGTTTCAAGATAAGAATGGAATTGTGAAAAGAAATATGATTAGCCAAGGTAACAAGACTGCCAAGCTGTACTTCTGTCTTTACGCTATAGGTAGTAAAAGGACATTGAAGAGTTTTCAAAAAGGGAGCTCACAAGACTTACTTTCTTTAGTAACTTCACATGAGCAATGATGAAATCTTTTTTTTTTTTTTTTTTACCATTAACACCATGTAGAGTTTCTATCTAGCACAGATCTTTGATGTAAATTTTAAGGAAGAGGAGATAGAGGACACAGAGAACTTACCCCTATTACTCTATGCACAGACCAGGGCAATGTTCCCTGAGATGATGTGACTGAAATCAAGTAAGAGAATTTTCTGTAGAAAAAGTACTTTGTTTCGGTAACTTAAAAATTTGTAAGAAAAATTTATAAGACTTTTCTATAAGATTTTGACCCTTCATGGAAGATATTCTAGGGAAGAAATTATGGAGACTTGAACAGACCTGGAGATAAGCTTTGTGATGGTTAATTTTAGGTGTCAGCTTTGCTAGAACAGAGTACCCAGATATTTGGTCAAATACTAGTCTGGATGTTGCTAGAAAGATATCTTAAAGATGAGATTAATGTTTAAATCAGTAGACTTTGAGTTAAGTGCATTACTCTCCATAATGTCAGTGGGTCTCATTCACTCAAGAGGGAATTCTGCCAGTCCCCTGCCTTTGGACTTGAGCTGCAATATGACCTCTTCTGTGGGTCTCCAGGCTGCAGATTTTGGACTTGCCAACCTCCACAATCACATGAGCCAATTCCTGTAAATCTCTATCTTACCATCCTATTGGTTCTGTTTCTCTGAAGGATCCTGACAAGCAGAGGCTTAAGTTGAACTTAGTTTAATTTAATTCAATTCAATTCAGCTCAATTCACAACATTTACTGAGATGTCGTACTATCTTCCAGGCACTGCTTTAAGTCCTGGAGATATTGAGCAAAATAAGACATGGGTTCTGACCTCCAGAAGTTCGGAGTGTAGTGGGAGATGCTAACAAACAAGCAGACAATTATTGCATATTCCAGTGTGGTAAGGACTGTAATGTTTAAGCACAGACTTCCAAGCATGGCAGACTAGGCAATAACTCCATACTTGGCATCGAAACGTTTCCATTGGCCATCAGGGAACCACTCTGTGAAGTGCAAATTAGGGGAGTATTTACCAGAGGCAGAGTTAATCATTGCTAAGTTTACAATGAACAAAGGAGGCTACTGGTGATAAAATAATGAATACAGCATTGTTTTGGCTTTAAAGGGATTTACTGTTTAGTGAAAGAAACATATATATACACACACAACTGTCAGGTAGAAAAGAATGAGGTAAGTTTTAACAATGCACAAAGGTCGCTAAGACTTAAAATAGGAAGAAATACTCAGGAGTCTAATAATTATGTAAGCCTCTGTTTGAATTCACTCAGAGGCTAAGTGAAGCATTAGATGACACTCCTTGGGAAGCTTTACTAAAAAGAAAATGTTAAAAAAAAAAAAAAGGAAAGAAAGGGAATACTGCAATTACTTTCACCACCTTCATTTTCTACATGGAGCTCAGAAAGACGAAGTGACTTTCTCAAAGTTTAAACTAAATGTATGAAAATAGTTTTTGGTTTTCTGTTTAAAATTTTTTTTTTTTTTTTTTTTGGGTAACTGGGTGATGGGCATTAAGGAGGGCTTGTGATTTCATGAGCACTGGATGTTATACACAATGAATGAATCATTGAACATGACTTCAAAAATTAATGATATACTCTGTGTTGGCTAATTGAGATTAAATTTAAAAATATAATTGGAAATGCATCTCCTAATGAGATGAAATAGGATCTAACTTGTCATATGCATTTAATGAAACAGAAAGGTGTATTTGGCTGAAAATTAACCAGCCCAGTAACTAGAATAATATTATTCTTGTTAATAGGAAGTAAAAAGATTAAATATTTTATATGGTAAAATAAAATAAGCATTAGCTATCAAAAAAATAAAATTTCTGGGCATCTGGGTGGCTCAGTGGGTTAAGCCTCTGCCTTCGGCTCAGGTCATGATCTCAGGGTTCTGAGACTGAGGCCCTCATTGGGCTCTCTGCTTAGCAGGGAGCCTGCTTCTCCCTCTCTCTCTCTCTCTGCCTACTTGTGATCTCTCTCTCTCTGTCTGTCAAGTAAATACATAAAATCTTAAAAAAAAATAAAATTTCTTCTTTTGTAACACCATAATCACCTTTCCTGAATATGTGAACATCAGTATCAGCCTATTTATTTCACCTATAGAAAGATTTTTGTATCTGCTGTCCATCTGTATGTCTTCTTCAGAAAAATGCCTATTCGTGTCTTCCATCCATTTTTTAACTGGATTATTATTGTTTTTTGGGTGTTCAGTTTTATAAGTTCACTCTGGAAAACAGCATGGAGTTTCCTCAAGAATCATAGGGTGGAGTGGAAAAAAGAATTTGAAGAAGGGGCGCCTGTATGGCTCTGTTACTTAAGCCTCTGAGTCTTGGTTCTGGCTCAGGTCATGACCTCAAGGTCATCAGGTTGAGCTCTGTGTCGGGCTCCATGCTCAGTATGGAGTCTGCTTGAGATTGTCTCCCTCTCCGGTTGCCCCTCCCCAACTCAAATGAATACATAAAATCAATCAAATAAATACAAAAAATCTTTTTTAAAAAGTATTTGAAGAAATCATGACCAAATTTTTTCTCAAGTTGAGGAAAACTATATGCCTACAAATCAAGAAGCTCAATGAACCTGTTTAAGTATCTAGAATGAGGATCAAAGAATGAAATAACAGTAACTTTTAACCTAAAACAACTTATTTTTTAAAAATTCGAGTATAGGGGTGCCTGGGTAGCTCAGTGGGTTAAACTTCTGCCTTCAGCTCAGGTCATGGTCTTGGGGTCCTGGGATCGAGCCCCGCCTCAGGCTCTCTGCTTGGCAGGGAGCCTGCTTCCTCCTCTCTACCTTTCTCTCTGCCTACTTGTGATCTCTCTGTTAAATAAGTAAATAAAAATCTTTAAAAAATTTTTTGAGTATCATTGACATACATTGTTACATTAGTGTCAGGTATACAACTTAGATTTAATAAGTTTATACATTATGCTACATTCACCACAAGCATAGCTACCATCTGTCCATTACATTGCTTTCCCAATATTGTGCCTTTAATTCCCAGGACTTATTCTTAAGTGGCAAATTAACTGGATTCCAAATATAATACATTTGTCTTCTTACCTTATCAGGCCTTAAGCACCGAAGAATTAATATTTTCTGTAGTTCATTTAGTTTTTCATTCATTGGTACTGGAAATTTAGCATTGTGTGGCTCTTTACTGTCATAAATTTTCTGCCATTCAGTTATATGTTCACAAAAATGTTTCCTAGTGGAAAAAAAAGCCTAATAATTATTTCATTGGAAAATAATTTAAAAAGAGATTGTTAAACAAGAAGGTTACAAATTTAACTACCCTTATTCAATGTGGTCATCAAGTTTAAACAGTTACCTGAGTTCTTTGAAGGCAGGAAATTCACTCACACGACAAATTTCCTCCCAGCTTTTATCCTGTAACCAACTTGGATCAGGATTTTTCTCAGCACTCTTAAGACTTACTCCTCCAGTTAAAAGAAACATCAGTTCCTGGTATTCAATCTCTTTCTTTGCCCTGTAAAACCAAAATAAAGATTACTGTAAATTGCTGATTTTTAAAATTGAATGAAATCAATTTCTGCTTCTATAGCCTTGATAAAATAATCAGAACTGAATTACTTTACTGCCATAAACAACTGGAAAACTAGATAAAGTCAATGAAACAACTGTTTCTAGAAATTATACAATAGCCAGGGCAACAGTGTGGTCCCTGAAAAAGGGAGACAATTAAGGTGATCTCTAGGATTGCCTCAGCCATCCACCTGGAGGCACTTTCCAGACTACAAAACAAAATCAGGTGATCAAAATCAGAACTTGATAGTATTGCTGAGTTGAATAAACAGAGAGCTGAGTTAAGAAAGGCTGAGGTGGCAGAATTTGTGGGCAGAGTACCAGAGAGGATGGAGATGCTTGGAAAAGAGGTCCAGAAATATGGATAGATATCATCTTGATTCTATTGCTAAATGCTAAGTCATATATGAATAGGGTATAACTATGGGAGAGGAGGCAAAGACTATGTGGGGAGCTGTACACTGAGCAGTACCAGAGCTTACTCAAAACTTGGAGACAGGAGTTCTTGCCAACTAGAGTTCAATCTTCTTCGAACACCAGAGAAATTTAGAGGCAACATCAAAGGGATCATGCCTTAGTAGCAAAGCTAACCTAGCCTTAGAATAAAGCCTATTCTAGGGGCGCCTGGGTGGCTCAGTGGGTTAAAGCCTCTGTCTTCAGCTTGGGTCATGATCTCAGGCTCCTGGGACCAAACCCCGCATCGGGCTCTCTGCTCAGCAGGGAGCCTGCTTCCCTTCCTCTCTCTGCCTGCCTCTCTGCCTACTTGTGATCTCTGTCTGTCAAATAAATAAATAAAATCTTTAAAGAAAAAAAAAGGCCTATTCTAAAAATACCAAAAGAAAGCTTAAAACAAGCCTTGAAAACATCAAACTAATCCAGTAATTTAAGTACCTGCAGAAGTAAAGTCTAATGCTCTTTAAAGGAATAAACAAACCAACCAACCCAGCATTTATCCATGTAAAATGTACAATATCTATAACCCAGAGAAAAAAATTAGCCAATAGATAGATAAAAGTGATAGAGGTAACACAACAAAAAGAGGAATGTTAGAAGAGCTATTACAAATATGCTGGAGGAGTTAAAGCAAAAGGAACATAAGGAATAGAGAAACAGGCAACAGAAAAAATAACCAAATGCAACTTCTAGAGACCAAAAGTATGAAATCTAAAAGAAAAATTCACTGATTTCTGTCCAGATGTAGAGAAAATGAAATGATTCATTGCCAGTAGATATACAGTATAAGAAAGGTTAAAGGAAGTCTCAGGTAGATGGAATTTGAATCAACACAAAAGAAAAAAGACTGCCAGAAACGATAACTTTGTAGGTAAACATAAAAGGCTTTTCTCTTATTATTTAAGATTCTTTCAAAGATTACTATTTAGGGGCACCTTGGTGGATCAGTTAAGCGTCTGCCTTCAGATCAGGTCATGATCCCAGGGTCCTGGGATCAAGCCTCACATTGGGCTCCCTGATCCTTGGGGAGCTTGCTTCTCCCTCTCCCTCTGCCTGCCACTCCCCCTGCTTGTGTTCTCCCTCTCTGTCAAACAAATAAATAAATTCTTTAAAAAAATAAAAGATTACTGATGATTAAAGCAGAGTAATAATGTGCTATAACATGTACAGTAAAATGTACAGAATAACATGTACAAGTGAAATATATGACAATAATAAAACAAAGGCTGGGAGGAGAGAGATGGAAGTATGTTGTTGTAAGCTCTTATGCCATATATCTATCTACCTATCTATATACATGAAGGAGCATAATTTTACCTGAAGAAGTGATATGTTAAAAGGAATCCTAAGGAAATCACAAAAAGAATAAAACAAAAACTTATAGCTAGTGATTCAACAAAGGAGATAAAATGGAATCATAATACATACTCAATTCAAAAAGAAAGAAAATGAGGAAATGGAACAAAAAACAGATGTGCAAAACAGAAAGCAAGGTATAAGAATGTAGATTTAAATATAACTCTATTATGTCATTGAATGTAAATGGTCTAAATAATTTCAATAAAGACAGTAATTATCAGATTGGATAAAACAATCTGACCCAACTATATGCTGTCTACAGAAATACAGCTTACATATAAAGACACAAATAGGTTAAAAGTATGGAAAAATATATACCATGCTAACACTACTCAAAAGAAATCTGGGGTCATGTAATAATATCATACAAAATAGATTTCAGAGCAAAGGACAGACAGGGATTCAAAAAGAAAAATCAAGTCAATTCATTAAGAGGTTATAATAGTCCTAAACAGTTAACACATCAAATAAAGAGCATCAAAACACAAACAAATATTAATAGAACTGTCAGAAGCAACCTCCATAGCTAAGAGATTTCAAACCTCTCTCAAAAGTTGATTGAACAAGTACTCAGAAAATCAGGAAGGATATAGTATATAGAATATCTTGACCTACTTGGCATTTATAGAGCATTCTATTCAAAAACAGCAAAATACAGATTCTTTTAATATTATATAGAACATTCTCAGAGATAGGCCATATTCTAGGCCTAAAAATGTCTCATTTATAAAATTTCTAGAAAAGGAATAATTACGGAGACAGAAAGCAGATCAATGGTTACCTGGGGCTGGGAGTAGGAGTAGGAATTGACTAAGTAGGTACAAACAAGCAAGGAAACTTTGAGATGATGGAAGTGTTCTAAAATTGGATTTTGGTGATGGTTGCACAATTGTATAAATTTACTAAAAATCATCTAACTGTATTCTTATAATCAGCCAATTAGATAATAATTACCTAGTAAAGCTGGGTAAAAAGGCGAAGTTTTCCAGATAAACAAAAACTAAAGAAGTTTGTCATCATCAAAGTGGTCTTGTAAGAAATATTAAAGAGACTTTTTTGAGATGAAAAGAAATGGCATAATTAATAACAAAAAAACATACAAAAGTAAAAGTCTCACCGGAAAAGGTTAATAGTAAAGATAGTAGATTCAATCACTTTAAAGCAAGCATGAAGGTTAAAAGACAAAAG
>PISX010019824.1:0-37209 GCA_004024625.1 Mellivora capensis
GCAACTCAGTTATTTTTTGCCTTCCTTCTCGGTGCATCTGAATTTTATCTCCTGGCTGTCATGTCCTATGATCGTTATGTTGCCATCTGTAAGCCCTTGCATTATATGACCATTATGAACAGCAAAATCTGTATCCAGTTAGTCCTTAGCTCTTGGATCACTGGTTTCCTCATCATCTTTCCAGGACTCATTTTAGGCTTAAGCCTGGACTTCTGTGACTCCAATATCATTGATCATTTCTACTGTGACACTGCTCCCCTCTTGCAAATCGCCTGCACTGATACGCATGTGTTGGAAATGATGAGTTTCGTCTTAGCTTTGGTGACTCTGCTGGTCACTTTGGCATTGGTGATTCTATCATACACATGCATTGCCTTGACAATTTTAAAAATTCCTTCTGCCAACCAGAGAAAAAAGGCTTTCTCCACATGTTCTTCTCACATGATTGTCATCTCCCTCTCATATGGCAGCTGCATCTTCATGTACATTAAACCCTCAGTCAAACAGAGGATATCCTTAATGAAGGGAGTGGCAATTCTCAATACTTCTATTGCTCCACTTTTAAACCCTTTCATTTATACTCTAAGGAACCAGCAGGTAAAGCAAGCATTTAAGACCTTGCTACAAAGATTTCTGTTTTTATTCAAATAGAATCATAATGAGATACATATAAGGAAAGTTAATAAGGAAAATTGCAAAACAAGTGCTTAGATTGGGTCCCAATTTTACCATTGCACCATCCAATATATAGTCATATCTGTCCTTTCACTTCTTTCTGAAGTGTCATGATGTTTACATTAGCTCTTGTTTCTCAATGACACCTTCCCTTTCAAAATACTGAAACATTATTTTTCTGTTCCATTGCAAGAGTTATCAAATTTGACCCCTTTCTCTTCTTCTTCCATTTAAATGTAGCAAGTATTTGAATGATTATTTTAATCAACTTTATGTATTAGTTCATGGAGACTTAATTATTTCCATATCTGTGTAGTATATTTTGTTTTTATCTTTGATTTTCTGTAAAATCTTAATCAGTTCAAAACAATTTTATGATGTCTTCTTTGGGATTTTACCTTTGCTTGTCTTTTGATGTCCTGATACACCATTCTCTATTGTCTTTAAATAAAGGTATTAAAAGTGGAAAGTTGCAAAATATCACCGTTATTCTTTGTCTCGATATGAAGAAAACCCACTATGCTAGTATAATAAAAAAAATCATATGGTGTTTTATTTTTATTTTATATTTTATGCTGTAAAAGTAAATAAGTAAATGTTGACTCATGTGTGTCCCAAATCACATAACGTTTTAAAAAAGATTTATTTATTTATTTATTTATTTGAGAGAGAGAGAGCATGAGTAGGGAGAGAGGCCAAGAGAGAGAGAAGCAGACTCCACACTGAGAACAGAGCCGGACACAGGGCTTGATCTCACAACCCTGAGATCATGACCTGAGCCAAAATCAAGAGTCAGAGACTTAACAGACTGACCCACCCAGGTGCTCCATCACGTAACTTTGATTTAGAATAAAATGCAGGGGCGCCTGGGTGGCTCAGTCGTTAAGCATCTGCCTTTGGCTCAGGTCAAGGTCCCAGGGTCCTGGGATCCAGCCCCACATCGGGCTCCCTGCTTGGCGGGAAGCCTGCTTCTCCCTCTCCCACTCCCTCTGCTGTGTTCCCTCTCTCGCTGTGTCTCTCTCTGTCAAATAAACAAGTAAAATCTTTAAAAAAAAAAAAAGAATAAAATGCAGCAAAGTTTAGGGAAGATGGTAGGAGAGTAGGGGGCCTTGTTTCATCTAGTCCCTTGAATTTAGCAGGATATCTATCAAGTGATTCTGAACACACACACATTCAACCTGAGATGTAAGAAGATTTATCTGGATCTCTACAAGCAGAAAAATGACTACTTTTTGAAAGGTAAGAGGTGTGGAACTTTCAATCTTTGAGGGAAATATCAGAAGATAAATGGAGTGGGGAGGGAGCCTCCATAAGCCAGCCACTGGAAAATGATCTAACACCGGAGCACAAAATCAGGACCCTTAGAAATCTGCTGCAGTGACAGACATCCCTATCTGAAAAAGGTACAGAGGACGAATAGGGTAGAATTCTAGGTGGATCATTTGGAAATTTCATCTAGGAAACTTAGAAATTATGGGGGAGAGGCTGAACTGATAGAGTGGCCAAACAGTGGAGCAGGGAAACTAGTTATGGTCAGTGAGCCCAGAGGGGTTTGGTCATCCTAAAACTTAAGCCAGGTCAGTAGGGAGATGACTCTCTGCCTGAACACCACAAAAAGGACTAGAAGGTGTGGGGTGTTTAACATCCCAGGGGAGATACAAAACAGCTTGAACCCACGACAGGGCAACAGCTCTCAGGGCGCTGTGACCCCTGGAAGGACAATGGGGCTGCACCCAGCCATGACCTGGGTGCTGAGGAAGAGGGCGCACATGTGAGCCCATAGCTGCTAGTAATTGCAAAGTCACAAAGTGCAGAGATGCTCACAGATCCCCCCAGGAGAGTTACAGCAGGCACAAATAGTGAGAGTCTGTGGAGTTTGGTACACACAGAAGTAGAGACAGTTTAGCCTGGAGGATTTATTGAAGAAAGGGGACTACCAACTTGTAACTCTGGGCCAGAGATTCCCACACAGCCATATTTGCTCTGACCCTCTAAAGACAAGTGGGAAACCACCAGGGAACAAAAGCCAAACAGACAGATGACCAGCTCACAATAAGCCCATCCCCCAACAAGGGGTGGGGCAACTACACCCAGGCAAAGATGCCTGAGAAGCTAAAATGCAGTCTCCCTCCCCAGAAGACAAGTTGGAAGAACAAGTGAATCATAAGTTTATTTCCACAGGACTGTAAAACTTCAGGGCCAGGGGAAAATAATATAGAGAGCTCCAGATGTTCTGTCATGACTGGTTTATACTTCAGAGTAAAATTTTACATTTCTTTTTGGTTCTTTTCTTTTCTTTTTCACCATGTTCCTGTATCAGGAATAGTCATTACCCAAGTTATGTTTTTTTGGTTTTTTTTTTAAGATTTATTTATTTATTTGACAGACAGAGATCACAGGCAGAGAGGCAGGCAGAGAGAGAGAGGAGGAAGCAGGCTCCCTTCGGAGCAGAGAGCCTGATGTGGGGCTCGATCCCAGGACTCTGGGATCATGACCTGAGCCAAAGGCAGAGGCCTTAACCCACTGAGCCACCCAGGCGCCCCCCAACTTATGTTTTTAAGTAATTTTTAACTATAATTTTTGTCGTGTGTACATTTTACAGATATATGCCCCATACTAGCCCATTTTTCACTCTATTCAATTTTATCTTGAGATATATAAATATATAGATGTATAGATATTATTTTTTAAGGACTTGGATTATGAATTTATTTTTTTAAATTTTTTAAATTACTTTTCAGTGTACTAGAATTCATTGTTTATGCACCACACCCAGTGCTCCATGCAGTATGGGCCCTCCATAATACCCACCACCTGGCTCCCCCAACCTCTCACCCCCCACCCGTTTAAAACCCTCAGATTGTTTTTCAGAGTCCACAGTCTCTCATGGTTCATCTCCCCTTCCAATTCCCTCAACTCCCCTCTCCTCTCCATCTCCCCATGTCCTCCATGTTATTTGTTATGCTCCACAAGTAAGTGAAACCATATGATAATTGACTCTCTCTGCTTGACTTATTTCACTCAGCATCATCTCTTCCAGTCCCGTCCATGTTGCTACAAAAGTTGGATATTCATCCTTTCTGATGGAGGCATAATACTCCATAGTGTATAAGGACCACATCTTCCTTATCCATTCATCCGTTGAAGGGCATCTTGGTTCTTTCCACAACTTGGCAACCGTGGCCATTGCTGCTATAAACATTGGGGTACAGATGGCCCTTCTTTTCACCACATCTGTATCTTTGGGGTAAATACCCAGTAGTGCAATTGCAGGGTCATAGGGAAGCTCTACTTTTAATTTCTTGAGGAATCTCCACACTGTTCTCCAAAGTGGCTGCACCAACTTGCATTCCCACCAACAGTGGAAGAGGGTTCCCCTTTCTCCACATCCTCTCCAACACACGTTGTTTTCTGTCTTGCTAATTTTGGCCATTCTAACTGATGTGAGGTGGTATCTCGATGTGGTTTTAATTTGAATCTCCCTGATGGCTAGTGATGATGAACATTGTCTCATGTGTCTGATAGCCATTTGTATGTCTTCTTTGGAGAAGTGTTTGTTCATGTCTTCTGCCCACTTTTTTTTTTAATTAATTAATTTATTTTTATTTCTTTTCAGCGTAACAGTATTCCTTGTTTTTGCACCACACCCAGTGCTCCATTCAATACGTGCCCTCCCTAAAACCCGCCACCAGTCTCCCCTAGCCTCCCACCCCCCGCCCCTTCAAAACCCTTCAGGTTGTCTGTTTTGTGTGTGTTGAGTTTGAGAAGTTCTTTATAGATCCTGGATATCAGCCTTTTGTCTGTACTGCCATTTGCAAATATCTTCTCCCATTCCATGGTTTGCCTCTTTGTTTTGCTGACTGTTTCCTTTGCTGTGCAGAAGCTTTTGATCTTGATGAAATCCCAAAAGTTCATTTTCGCTTTTATTTCCTTTGCCTTTGGAGACATATCCTGAAAGAAGTTGCTGTGGCTGATATCAAAGAGGGTACTGCCTATGTTCTCCTCTAGGATTCTGATGGATTCCTGTCTCACGCTGAGGTCTTTTATCCATTTCGAGTTTATCTTTGTGTACAGTGTAAGAGAGTGGTCGAGTTTCACTCTTCTACATATAGCTGTCCAATGGTATATAGATACTCTTATTTCTTTGCAATTTTGAGATGTAGTGTCTTCTAACACACAGAACAAAAATCAAGCAGCAACAGGTAGATCACTCTGCTTTGTCCACCATGAGAAAGTGTACTCTCTCCCCACAACACACACTTTTTTATTTATTTGGATCATCTTGGCTTTGTTTGCATATCTGTTGTAGCTTATCACCACTTCAGATTTTTTCTGGGTTGCACTTTGCTTGTGTCATGGTTGATATTTTGGATTCTGTTCATTTGCTCAAACATCCCTTGGCAGAATGACTAGGAGGAGGAACCCTCAACAAAGAAAAGAACCAGAGACATTGTTCTTCCATAGAACTAAATGATATGGATATATAAGCAAGGTGTCCGAGATAGAATTTAGGATAGCAATCATGAAGTCAATAGCTAGGCTTGAAAAAAGCATTAGTGACAATATAGAATCTCTATAGTCAGAAATGAGATTTAATCAGGCCAAACTTTTAAAAATGCCATGAATGAGATGCACTCTAAACTGGATACTCTAACAGCCAGGGTAAATGAGGCAGAAGATCAAATCAATGATCTATAAGATAAGCTGATGGGGGAAAACTGAGCACTTTTCCCCTAAGGTCAGGAAGACAACAAGGATGCCCACTCTCACCACCTTTGTTCAACATAGTACTAGAAGTCCTAGCCTCAGCAATTAAACAATGAAATGAAATAAAAGGCATTCAAATTAGCAAAGAAGAAGTGAAACTCTCTCTTCGCAGATGACATGATACTTTATGAGAAAAACCCACAGGACTCCACCCTCAAATTACTAGAACTCATACAGCAATTCAGCAACGTGGCAGGATACAAAACAATGCACAGAAATCAGTTGCTTTTCCATATACTAACAATGTAACCATAGAAAGAGAAATTAGGGAATCAATTCCATTTATATATAGCAACAAAAACCACAAGATACCAAGGAATAAACCTAACCAAAGAGGTAAAGGATCTGTATTCTAGAAACTACAAAACTACTTATGAAAGAAACTGAGGAAGACACAAAAGGGTGGATAACCACTCCATCCTCATCGATTGGAAGAATAAACATTGTTAAAAAGTCTGTGCTGCCCAGAGCAATCTACACTTTCAGTGCAATCCCTGATATCCAAATACCATCAATGTTTTTAACAGAGCTGGAACAAATAAACCTAAAATTTGTATGGAACCAGAAAAGACCCTGAGTTGCCAGGGGAATGTTGAAAAAGAAAACCAAAGCTGGGGGCATCACAATGCCTGACTTCAAACTATATTACAAAACTGGGATCATCAAGGCGGCATGATTGGCACAATAACAGACACATAGATCAATGGAACAGAATAGAGAACCCAGACATCAACCCTCAACTCTATGGTCAACTAATCTTCAACAAATCAGGAAAGAATATCCAATGGAAAGAAGACAGTCTCTTCAATAAATTGTGTTGGAAAAGTTGGACAGCCACATTCAGAATAGTAAAATTGGACCATTCTCTTACACCATACTGAAGATACACTCCAAGTGGATGAAAGACCTCTATGTGAGACAGCAATCCATCAAAATCCTAGAGGAGCACACTTTGACATTGGCCACCCCAACTTCTTTCAAGACCCATCTCTAAAGACAAGGGAAACAAAAGCAAAAATGGACTTTTGGGATTTCATCAAGATAAAAAGCTCTGCACAGCAAAGGAAACAGTCAACAAAACTAAGAGGCAGGCCATGGAATGGAAGAAGCTATTTGCAAATGACATTACAGATAAAGGGCTGGTATCCAAGATATATAAAGAACTTCTCAAACCCAACATCCAAAAAACAAATAACCCAATCCAGAAGTGGGCAGAAGACATCAACAGACACTTCTCCAAAGGAGACATACAAATGGCTAGCAGACACATGAAAAAACGTTCAACATCACTAGCCATCTGGGAGATACAAATCAAAACCACAAAAAGGCACCACCTCACACCAGTGAGAATGGCAAAAATTAACAAAACAGAAAACAATAATTATTGGCCAGCGTGTGGAGAAAGGGGAGCCCTGTTACACTCTTGGTGGGAATGTAAGCTGGTACAGCCTCTCTGGAAAACAGGATGGAGGTTCCTCAAAAATAGAGCTACCCTTCGACCCAGCAGTTGCACTACAAGGTATTACTGAAGAGATACAGATGTAATGAAAAGAAGGGGTATATGCACCCCAATATTCATAGAAGCAATATACACAATAGTCAGATAGAAGATGTGGTCCATATATAAAATGGAATATTGCTCAGCCATCAGAAAAAATGAACACCTACCATTTTCACTGACATGGATGGAACTGGAGGGGATTATGCTAAGTGAAATAAGTCAAGCGGAGAAAGACAACTATATTGTTTCACTCATATGTGGAACATAGGATATAGCATGGAGGACATTAGGGGAAGGGAGGGAAACCTGAATGGGATGAAAGCAGTGAGAAAGACAAACCATGAGAGACTCTGGACCCCAGGAAACAAACAGAGGGTTACAGAAGGGAGACGGGTAGGAGGATGGGGTGACCAGGTGATGGTTATTTAGGAGGGCATGTGTTGTGATGAACACTGGGTGTTATATGCAACTAATGAATGGTTGAACTCATCAGAAACTAATGATGTACCATATGTTGGCTAGCTGAACATAATAATAATAAAAAATAAAGCTGTTGCCAGAGCTAAGCATGCACAACTGGAAAGAGAAATTTTTTATTATTATTATTATTATTATTATTTATTATTATTATTTAATCTTTAAATAAATAGTAGAGATACGGTAAAAAAAAAAAAAGAATAAAATGCAACCTGGAGAGATCACATTTGATGCTTTACAAGCTACTTCTTATTCATCTTGGAGCTAACTGTGTTCCTTAGATTTTACGTCTATAATATAATAATTACCATTTTTAAATTTTGAGATATTTTAGGCAAATTTGAAAGCATAAAATAAGCATAAGTATATTCCAGATTAAAAAAAATAACATGAAAACTTGCAGAGTAAATTATTCTGATTTTATCTTGTAAAAAAAAATACATTTCAAAGAGGTATAGGAAGTTAGACCCATCACATGGCTAATAAGATAGAATTCAAATTCACTTTTGCTTGATTCCAGAGGCTATGTCTATCCACTACCAGCACTCTCCAACCAGTTGGTAACAAAGAGTGGTTTATGTGCATACCAAAATGGTGATGGCTTAAGTTTTGGGGTTGAGCATAGAGATTCAATAAATAAGAGACTGTCAAGCTGATTCCATTAGCTGGTATTGTAGTTTATCACAGTGCCTTGTCATTTTCTATATGTGACATGCCACTTAAAAATCTGGAAAGCTCTGTAGTATAGCAGTTATGTACTTGCAGGATGCTTCTTATAGTTTTACCATATGGCCTAGTATGGAATCAAATTGTCTTGAAATAGGTAACTGATTTTATATGCACAAAATAATCTCCCCCTCTCTCTTGCTGTCTCTTCTGGCTTTCTCTCTCTCTCTTTCAGTCTCTCCTTCTGTCTCTGCTTCTCTCTCTCTCTCTCACACACACACACACACACACACACACACACACACACATCTTTCTCTCTATATTTCAATAATTTTCTATTCTTTTCCCTTTTTTTTTCCTTTTGGTAAAATGATTTCCATAAATCGTATGTGAGTCCATAAACCACAATTAGCCAATCAAGTCTTTGGACTGTCTGGTTAGTTCAAGATTACACTTCGATCCAAGACTTTACAAATGATCATATTCTCTCTACAAATAAGAACTCAGTGTTGGGCATGAGATCAAAGTCAGTTCAGTAAAACTCAATTCAATAAATTTTTGTAAATGTTAAAGAGAATATTATTTTCTGGTATAATTACAGCTATAAAAAATGAACACAGGGACCCATTAAAAAATTTTATAAAAAAAAGAGGATATCTACCTCATTATGAAGGCAGGGTAAAGAAAAGCAGAATCAAGAAATAAACTGATAGAATATGAATACCAAAAACTTATTTGATTTTCTGTAACCAATAATAACAAAAGCTAGCATCCCATGGAATTTCAGGTTGGATTTTCCAGGTTTATAAACAAGATGAGTCTATCTAATTGTCTTATCTACTAAATGTTCTCTCTACTCCACCGTGTACCTTTTGGCCCTTTGTGGATTTGTCCTCAGGTACAAAGCAAGAGAAAACAAAAACTAAGAAAACCTTTACTTCCTATTTTCATTTTGTCTATTAAGTTTTTACTTAATGTTTATGCAAATATCATCAGGCAAGATATTTCTTAGAAATTTGTTCCCGATATATAGATATAGATATTGACTATATATAGATATATAAATATATAGATATAAATCCTCTGTGCCCTGCCTAGTAATCACTCTTCACCCCTCAACCTCTGAGAACCACCGATTTTACTGTCTTCATAGATTTCCTTTCCCAAATGTCAGATATTTGCAATCATAAAGTATATAGTTTTTCAAACTGGCTTTTTCACTTAGTGACATGCACAAAAGTTTCCTCTGTCTTTTCATCACTTGATGTCATTTCTTTTTAGCACTGAAAATATTCTATTTTTAGAGGTATCCTAGTTTATCCATTGACCTTCTAAAGGGTATCTTAGCTGCTTCTAAGTTTGGGAATTATGAATAAAACTGCTATAATGATATGTGTGCAGGTTTTGTGTGGACATGTTTCCATTTCCTTTGGGCAAATACCAAGATGGGTGATTGCTGGATTGTATGGTAAGAGTGCATTTAATTTTGTAAGAAATCACCAAACTGTCTTCCAAAGTTGCAGTACCATGTTGTATTCTACCAGCAACAAATGAGAGTTTCTGTTGCTCCATGTCTTCATCAACATTGGGTGTTGTCATGTTCCAAAATTGACTATTTTAATATGTATGCAGTGATTTCTCCTTTTTCTTTTAATTTACATTTCCCTGAATATACATGATGTGGATCATCTTTTCATGTGCTTAATTGCCATCTTTATATCATCATGGGTGACAGGGTGTGTCAGGATCTTTGGCCCATTTTTTAAATCTTGTTGCTCATTTTCACATTGTTGAATTCTAAGAGGTTTTGTGTATTTGAGTTGACAACATTTTTAAGTGTGTTTTCTCATTGTCTCCCAGTGTGGCTTGTCCTCTCACTGTCTTTTGCAGAGCAGAAGTTCTTAATTTTAATGAAGTCCAGCTTATCCATTATTTCTTTCATAGACCGTGCCTTTGGTGTTGTATCTAAAAGATCATTGCTAAACCCAGTCATCTAGGTTTTCTCTATGCTACCTTTAGAAGTTTTAGAATTTTGTCTTGTACATATAGGTCCACCCTCCATTTTGAGTTCATTTTTGTGGTGAATATAAAATCTGTGTCTAACATGGGCAGAATCACATGAGGAAGAACTGAAACCTGTGTTAGCTCTTGGTGCCTCTGAGCTCAGGTTTACTGGCATCCTATAAAAGCTTGGGAACTTTGCCACGGAGCTAAACATAGATAACCAGATCTGGAGTTGGAGAAAATGAGAAAAGAGCCAGGTGTAAATGGAAGGATTATCAACAAAATAAACCCAGCTGTCTCCTACCAACAAAATAAACCAGCAGATAAACAGCCATCTGTGAGCTACAACATGGTTTCTGCTTTATTCCATTCTCCAAATATCCCAAATAGTCTCTCTAGTGGCCCACTGTAACAGGAAACAAATAGGGAAGAGAAACCCTAGAAAAATAACTCAGCCTGGCCAAGTTGAAACATTAAAAGCCTCCATAGATATATTGCTAGAATGCCTAAAGAAACTTTTGAAGTTCATTCTTTTGATTTTGGTAATGTTTTCAGAGGTGTGTACATGTATCAAATCTCAAGTTATAAACTTTATTGGATGCACGTTATTTTGCATAAATTGTAAGTTGCATAAAATTGTAAAAATAAATAAAGAAACAAGACAAAGGAAAACAAAACAAAACAGCAACAAAACCTGTAACCCAGCCTGAACTCAACTCAGATTCTAATTAATTTAAGAGACTCAATTATTACTCCCTCTTATTCCTCTGGATGTCATGATTCCTCTACCTGATTAACTTTTTTTTTCTATGTTCTGCAGATTTTCAACTACTTCAGCATAATATTCCTAGAGTTTTGGTTGGTTGGTGTGTTGATTTACTTTTGTATTTTAATTAAATCAGGGATTAATGGAATTTTATCCATTTAAAAAATAATTACCCCTGTCAAATAGTGTTCAGCTACATATTATTGTTTGATCTTCTTTTGAAATTGAACAACCACCATAATGTGACTTAATGTTTTGGGGGACTATGACTGATGTACTACTGATGATGTAGAAAACAAATAATCAAGGGAACTAATGAGTCCGTTACCTGTCAATCTAAAAAGCTAAAAAAAGTATCAAACTTACTCACTTGTTAACATCAGGTATGTGTCTGGCCTTTAGGTGTTTTTTCTGATGAAATTATGGCGAGGTGTATATGACTTAACAAGTTCTACATTTTCAATCATCTTTCTCCTCCATGGTTTCCCAGGGCTCTTTTTTAGTATCTCTGCAACTTAGTAGATTTTGCATTACTAGATGGATGAGTAAAGATTTCAAGAGTACAAACTTAACTATATGCTTTAACGAAAGTTTGTTAATATCTCTAGGACTCAATTTTCTTCCTCTGTACATTGAAGAGATTAAAGTAGAAACATCGGTAGCTTCTTTATTATTATTTTTTGGCTTCTTTACATTTTAAAATTACCCATCCTATGAGTCTGGCCCATGCTTCCTGAAAAATTAATATAGACAAGAAATGTTCAGAAAATATCAGCTTGTGATGGACATTCTGCCTGAGGATATTAGATTATCAAAATTTAAAGTTTAGTATGAAATTTAGAAAGAATATGATTTAAGCTTACAAAACTATTAAGACTGTAGACCATTAATATAGCTTTATTCCATATGCTTCTAGAAGAGAACCAGAACAATGACTAGGCACAACACTAAATTTGTATGAATTTACTATAATGATATAGTGCTAATTAACCTAAATTAGAATCATTCCTTTACCTCTTTCCTGGATTCACTTGAGTTTAAAGTGTGTATAAATCATTATTAATCATTTTCCTATCAGTTTGAAAACAAACATATATTGATTTTCCCTTCTTCAGAATTTTCTTTATCTCAAACATTGAGTAGCCTAAGTTCTCAGTAACTGATTATTGTGGAAACACTAAATTTAAATCTGAATAATATAACTTGAAAATTAACTTTATGTTAATTCACTAATATATTATTTAAGCTGTTACTAGCAAACTAAAGTAGATTTCCACTGGGTGTATATTTGATTATTCAATTACCAAATACAGAGATTGAACACTATATGGCAGTGGATAAGATAAGAAAAGCTCTGTTGTAAAAAACACACTATTAGAAGTCATATTCACAATTCTCCCAAATCTTTTCTTTAAAAGTAAGGTACAAATAAAGAAAAGTAGCACAAAAGTGTTAGAGGACACACACACACACACACACACACACACACACACACACACACATTCTTACAGGCCTGTAAAATTTTAAGAAATAAAGTGATGGCACAACAGGTTTCATTAAATAAGTAGTTTTACTGTTTTGGTGTTCATTGAACAGTATTGATAATATATAATAACAAGCACTTTAATATTAAGTAATGTACATCTACAGTTTTTCACACCTTTATTTATTATTTATTATTGTTATGAACCTCAGTTAGTTTCACCTTCTTGAAAACACTGTTATCTTGCTGGCCATATCTTTGAAGGCTATTTTCACTTGCTTGTTCCTTAGGGTATAGATGAAAGGGTTCAACAGAGGGGCAACTGAGGTATTTAAGACAGCCACTCCCTTATTAAAAGTTTCTGCATCCTCAACAGAAGGATTTATGTACATAAAGATACAACTTCCATAAGAAAGTGAGACCACAATCATGTGAGAGAAACATGTAGAAAAAGCTTTTTTTCTTTGTTGAACAGAGGGAATTCTCAGAATTGTCCTGATTATGTACATGTAGGAAAGAATCACTAATACCAAGGTGAAGAGGAGGGTAATTCCAACAGAGATAAACTCTATCATTTCTATGAAATGTGTGTCTGAACAGGACAGATGCAACAGCACAGTATAGTCACAGCAATAATGATTGATGACGTTGGATGCACAGAAAGGCAGCTGGAGAGTCATTATATGTGGCACAATGACAACCAAAAAACCAGAAAACCAGGAACACAGGACAAGTTGAATGCAGAGTCTCCTGCTCATTATAGTTGTATAATGTAGGGGTTTACAAATGGCAACGTAGCGATCATAGGACATGGCAGCTAAAAGATAAAATTCAGTTGCTCCCAGAAGAATGGCAAAAAAGTACTGAGTGAAACAACCAGCAAAGGAGATAGTCTTATCTCCAGTTCCAATATTGACTAGCATTTTGGGGACAAAGACAGAGGTAAAAGATATTTCCAAAACAGAAAAGTTCCAGAGGAAGAAATACATAGGAGTCTGGAGTCGATAATCCAGCAGGGTCAGAATGATGATGGTCAAGTTTCCCATGATGCTTAAGACATAAGTTAGCAGCAGAAAAAGGAAAAGCACAGCTTGAAGTTCAGCATCATTTGTCAGTCCAAGGAGAATGAATTCTACCACTGATGTCTGGTTTCTCATCACTAACTTCAGACAAAATAATAATGACATGGCGTGATTAACACATTTTCTTATTTTACTTTCTAATTAACAAAGGCCTTGCTTCTTAGGAACATTTTCAATTGCACTCACCATTTTTTTCATTAATTTATCTTTTCCTCCCTAATCTTTCTATTTTGTTTTTCCTCTAAGTTATTATGAGTACATGTGTGTACTATGTGTATGTGTATATATATTATGTGTCATATGCATATAGACAAATCTAAAACAAATTTAGAGGGTAGATTTTATTTGATTAAATAGATTTCTTAAGTCAGCCTTTTAATTCTGTTTATTAGCAAATAAAGTAATTATAAATTAAGGTATGAACTACAGAATTAAAATTGAACTTGGTTGTTTTCTTCTTTTTGTTGTTTTATATTTTTTCTTCTTTCAATTTTCTCATTTAGAATAATAATTCTGTGCACCTACTGAAGCTTTAAGCTTAGAATGATTTTTCCCTTTTTTTATGATCCTAAAATCTATCTTAGCAATTTTGTGCAGTTGCTATCTTATTGCACTACAGTATATGTTATTTAAAAGGACACTGACAAGGGGCACCATCTGGTGTTAACTTTAACCGCAGCTTCATTCTCCTCTCCCCAAGGACCTTTAGCCAAGACCTCTCCATCGTGAAGACTGAAAGGGTCCAGTGATACTCTGGCAGCAGCCCCATTATTCCATGGAGGTAGCGGAAGGAGCTTAGGCTGCCTTTGATTCTCCCACACTATGCAAACTGCAAATGGTTCTGAAATTAGAACATATGCTGCTATACTAAAAAACTTAGGGATGTGGAGAGTCAGCTAGAATAGAGGAAAGGAAAGTCCTAGGTGGGTAAGGAAGTAGGGCGGCCCATTGAAGAGCCAAGCTGCTTTGTCCAATACCTGTGTGCTTTAATTAAGCAAACTCAGGCTGCCAACACAGTACACCTGCTCAATTCACCTTCCAAATCAGAACAGGACTAACAAGCTCAGGCTTGTGTTTTCTACTAGGCACAGTAGATGAGCTTCTGCTGGTGAGGAGAAGCTCACAAGCAGCATCTCTACTCCTGCACAATATGATGCAGGCACACAGCATGCCCAGCAGCTGAATAGCTGCAAATGCCAGGGCTGCCCAGGCATCATGACTTCTAGTAACCTCTTCACAACTAGAGCCCCACATCCCTTAGCATAGAGGTCAGAGGGGTGGGCCAGACTGCCATTACAGCTGCTGGGGGTCTCTCCGCTGCAGCTAAGAGGGACACTCTGGTTTTTTGTCTCTTTGAACCAGTCTGTATTTTCCCAGACTGACTAGTTGTGAATTCCGCAACAGTGCAGCTGTCTCTGTACATAATCAAGATGCCCAGCTAGCAGCATCAGGTTCGGTTCCATTGTAGGTCTTACACACTTTCTGAATGCTGCGATCAACCTCACTTTCCACCTTTGCTCTGTAAACACATCCCAAAACCACTACAACAACTTCTGTGACAAAAACCAAGTATAGGATGATGACAAACATGGCAAGTCCACAGTGGCTTTCTTGGATTGTGGCACAGTAGACAATTAGGTCAATAATGAAAAGCAGGGCTCCTACAGCTATGATCACTACCACAGGGAAGAGCGTATACACATTTTCAAAGAAATGGTCACAGTCATCATAAGCGATAAAGACATAGGCTCCCACATAGCATAAAATGCCACCTGCCCCCCAGAAGATAAGGTTGAGAAACACCAGCACAGTCTTGGAGGAGTGATGTTGCACTGGCCCATGGTGCTGCAGCTGCTGGGGCCCTGCTCTGCCAGAGGGCTGTGCTCACCTAGGGAGGTGGCAATGGCTGGCCCAGGCACCTCCCTGCACCCAGTACCCTCCTTGCAGTAGCAGAACCCTGGCTCCAGGCCTGATGATTTTCCCCCTGCCGCATGCCAAGCGCCCTTAGGAGGTCTCCTCGTGGCTCAGGGACCAAGACCTGGTTTCTCCGCTGCACTCTCTCTGGCTCAGCGCCAGGGGTTCTGTCCTCCATGGGGGACTTAAGCCCCTGTCCCTAACCATTCCAATTCCCACAATTTCCCCCTGTGATCCTTTGCTCTTTTTGAGTGCTTTCTATCAGACTTCAAGTTAATGCTGGTCCCCAGTCATAGGGCACTCTCCTATTGGGGTATTACTTTCCAGTGGGTCTCCTCTGGTGGCTACCTCCCCCTTTTATCTTCCAATACCAGTCCCGGCGTTCCCACTCCGCTTTACCTGCCCACTGGTGTCTTCTGCCCCCTTAGAGATCGTGACGTGTAGAATTCTGATCTCAGGCTGATTTCATGGGTGATCGGAGTTCCTTGGTAGGTAATCAGCTCACTTTAGGGGACAGGTTGAACCAGCACCTCCTCCTAGTTCCCCGCCATCCTGTCCCCCCCCTTTCCTTAATTCTTAATGAAGTGTTAGGAATTCTGGCAAGACTATGTGCTGTGGTGAGTGTGCTGAATTGTGTAAGAGAGATGAAACACAGACCTGTACCCCTGGAACATTATATGTTAATTTAAAAAATCTAAAAGACAAAACAAGTGTTAGGAATTCATATTACTTATAGTTCTTTGATCATGGCAAGGGCTCAATAAATGCTATCACCATTTAATGTAGATATCTGGATTAGCCAATGCTTGGCAAAACATTAAATCAAAATAATCTCACTGGGGGTGCCTGGGTGGCTCAGTGGGTTAAAGCCTCTGCCTTCGGCTCAGGTCATGATTCCAGGGTCCTGGGATGGAGCCCCACATATGCTCTCCGCTCGGCGGGAAGCCTGCTTCTCTTCCTCTGTCTCAGCCTGCCTCTCTGCCTACTTGTGATCTCTGGCTGTCAAATAAATAAATAAAATCTTTAAAAAAAATAATCTCACTGATTGTGCTTTTTTGCTGTATGCAAGAACTGCCCATCCGCAAATTACAGTTCCTTAAGTGTCAGCTCAAGCTGAGCTCTTCATACAATTGTATCTAACAATCACAATCAACCATAATTGATTCTCCTTTATTATAATTTACCACGACATAACACTTTGTCATAAAATCAAATTATTTTCCAGTTACATCAAGTATATACACTTTATCTGTCCAGCCTTAACATAAATAAGTTACCCATAAGAATAAGGTCTTATTTCTGTACATCTTTTATACAGAGTCCAGAAAATTGTACAGATTTGGTAAAAATTTTAATGTAAAATATTTTTTGACTTTTTTAGAGGCATAGCCCTATTTTATTAAAGGCTATGTTTTTTATGCAAACAAAAGTTCCAAATAAGCTTATCCATACAGCTCTTCAGAATATTATCTTAATATTTTTCATCATCAGACACAAAGAAATACCATTAAGAATGTGTTAAGACTCAAAAAATAGAATTCTTTTCTTTTTAACTACTGTTTTACTACATATGTTGACATATTTTCATGTCATACTATGTAATAAATTAGTAATAGTCACACTAACATAATCTAATCAAGGTGAAAACTCCAGAAGTAATAAGTTAATAATAGTCACACATCATATATTCTTATCAAGGTGAAAACTCCCAAAGTACTTAATACAACAAAAGAACAGTTTTGCCAACTTAGGAAGACTGATAGTCTAGAATTATATCCAGAAAATTTCAGTGTTCCTAACATAACTTCAATCAATTTGTGCTTTTGTAGATAATTGTTTCTTTTGTTAAATACCTCTATATAAACATATTTTAAAGGCAAAATATGCTATACGCTTATCAGTGTTATTAAAAATTCTGTTTTGTTAAGGACAATTAGATTAATTTATTAAGAATGTAAATTTAAGTATTAGTTGAAATAATGGCTAGCTATGTCTGAAAGTATTATCTTGACTGCTCATAATGAGTACAGATAAATAAATGTAGGAAATAAAAATTATGCACAAATAATGAGCTTTAAAACAATATTTTACATGCAGAAAAATATTAGGGCACACCTTTCCACTATGACAAAACAGCTCATTAAGTTGAAATATTGCCAAAAGTTGAAATAAATTTGGGGATTTGAATAATTGATAATGATATTGTTTCTACATGAAAATAGCTAGGGTCAGATAATTTGGAGATATTGTTGTTAATCTTCCAGTTTGAGATCCTAGCTATTAAGACTGAAAATTGTAACTTAGAAAGTACTCAAGCAATTGCATTCACTAAAGAACATTAAAACCCTGAGATTTCTGGGGCGTCTGGGTGGCTCAGTGGGTTAAAGCCTCTGCTTTCGCCTCAGGTCATGATCCCAGGGTCCTGGCATTGAGCCCCAAATCCGGCTCTCTGCTCCGCGGAGAGCATGCTTCCTCCTCTCTCTCCCTGCCTGCCTCTCTTGCCTACTTGTAATCTCTGTCAAATAAATAAATAAAATCTTTAAAAAAAAAACAAAACCTGAGATTTCCATTGTTTAAATAATCATTTTTTAATAAAATGAAGACTTTGTAAATGATTCCCACATAATAGAAATACTTTATTTATTAAATAAACAAGTCCAAAAATGAGAACAAAAACATTAATGTATTAGGAAGTGACATCATCATCTACTAAATAAAAGATGCACAAAATGAGAACTTGTATATAAGAAGAAAAATTTATATCAACCAAATTTCTTTCAGCAAAATAAAAATAACCTTTTATAATAAATATAAATGCTATTCCCAGAAAAATAATGTATATACCAAATGTGATAAATAATAAATGATCAAATAATAAATACTTGACCCAAACAGGATATATTTACTCAAATGATTTACTGTTTCTTTTCTTAAAAAAACTGTATCTTTTATTAAAAAAAAAAAAGGTTTATTTGTACCTAAATGGTGTGGAAAACCTTTCCCAACTTTCCCTGGATATCAATAACTTCTCCTAAAGTAAAATCATCTCTACAATAAATTGTATATAACTTTCATAGTTAGCCTCTGCCTCCTTCTGTGGAGGACCTCATTGCTAGTTTAAGAAGCATTTAAGAGGAAAGTTGAATTTGTTGTCATTGATTCCATGACAAGTGGAAATGGGCATCATGGAAAACAGAAGAAAGTGTGATTTGATTTACTTTAAGTTCTATTCTGTGAGTGTGGTGTAACGCTTTCTGCCTGAAAATAGATACATATGCTAAACTGTCATATTGTGAAATTTTTACCTGTATTTGCTTAGATCAATCAACATTTTATTTAAAAATAATGTGTACACAGTTGTGTCAACAAGCAAACATGAAAGGTAACAGACAAAACAATGAAGAGATTACATACATCTGTAGTTCAATGCAGCCATTACCAACCCTCTCCTACCTCAAACAGGTGAATCAGTTCTGCCTTATTTTCAAATGAGCTCCTTCCATGGCTAAATCAGAGAATATAAAGGTTTAGGACCCACTGGGAAATGGTCCCTGGGTCATCAGAATCTGTCTGTTTCAAAATACTCAGGAATGCCTGGCTTTCTGTCCCAACAAACATAGGTCAAACTAGCAGATAAAAAGAAGAAACAAAGGGGTGCCTGGGTGGCTTGGTGGGTTAAAGCCTCTGCGCTTGGCTCCGGTCATGATCCCAGGGTTCTCGGATCTAGCCTTGCATTGGGCTCTCTGCTCAGCAGGGAGCCTGCTTCCCCCACTCTCTGCCAATTTGGTTGATATAAATTTTTCTTCTTATATACAAGTTCTCATTTTGTGCATCTTTTATTTAGTAGATGATGATGTCACTTCCTAATACATTAATGTTTTTGTTCTCATTTTTGGACTTGTTTATTTAATAAATAAAGTATTTCTATTATGTGGGAATCATTTACAAAGTCTTCATTTTATTAAAAAATGATTATTTAAACAATGGAAATCTCAGGTTTTGTTTTTTTTTTAAAGATTTTATTTATTTATTTGACAGAGATTACAAGTAGGCAAGAGAGGCAGGCAGGGAGAGAGAGGAGGAAGCATGCTCTCCGCGGAGCAGAGAGCCGGATTTGGGGCTCAATGCCAGGACCCTGGGATCATGACCTGAGGCGAAAGCAGAGGCTTTAACCCACTGAGCCACCCAGACGCCCCAGAAATCTCAGGGTTTTAATGTTCTTTAGTGAATGCAATTGCTTGAGTACTTTCTAAGTTACAATTTTCAGTCTTAATAGCTAGGATCTCAAACTGGAAGATTAACAACAATATCTCCAAATTATCTGACCCTAGCTATTTTCATGTAGAAACAATATCATTATCAATTATTCAAATCCCCAAATTTATTTCAACTTTTGGCAATATTTCAACTTAATGAGCTGTTTTGTCATAGTGGAAAGGTGTGCCCTAATATTTTTCTGCATGTAAAATATTGTTTTAAAGCTCATTATTTGTGCATAATTTTTATTTCCTACATTTATTTATCTGTACTCATTATGAGCAGTCAAGATAATACTTTCAGACATAGCTAGCCATTATTTCAACTAATACTTAAATTTACATTCTTAATAAATTAATCTAATTGTCCTTAACAAAACAGAATTTTTAATAACACTGATAAGCGTATAGCATATTTTGCCTTTAAAATATGTTTATATAGAGGTATTTAACAAAAGAAACAATTATCTACAAAAGCACAAATTGATTGAAGTTATGTTAGGAACACTGAAATTTTCTGGATATAATTCTAGACTATCAGTCTTCCTAAGTTGGCAAAACTGTTCTTTTGTTGTATTAAGTACTTTGGGAGTTTTCACCTTGATAAGAATATATGATGTGTGACTATTATTAACTTATTACTTCTGGAGTTTTCACCTTGATTAGATTATGTTAGTGTGACTATTACTAATTTATTACATAGTATGACATGAAAATATGTCAACATATGTAGTAAAACAGTAGTTAAAAAGAAAAGAATTCTATTTTTTGAGTCTTAACACATTCTTAATGGTATTTCTTTGTGTCTGATGATGAAAAATATTAAGATAATATTCTGAAGAGCTGTATGGATAAGCTTATTTGGAACTTTTGTTTGCATAAAAAACATAGCCTTTAATAAAATAGGGCTATGCCTCTAAAAAAGTCAAAAAATATTTTACATTAAAATTTTTACCAAATCTGTACAATTTTCTGGACTCTGTATAAAAGATGTACAGAAATAAGACCTTATTCTTATGGGTAACTTATTTATGTTAAGGCTGGACAGATAAAGTGTATATACTTGATGTAACTGGAAAATAATTTGATTTTATGACAAAGTGTTATGTCGTGGTAAATTATAATAAAGGAGAATCAATTATGGTTGATTGTGATTGTTAGATACAATTGTATGAAGAGCTCAGCTTGAGCTGACACTTAAGGAACTGTAATTTGCGGATGGGCAGTTCTTGCATACAGCAAAAAAGCACAATCAGTGAGATTATTTTTTTTAAAGATTTTATTTATTTATTTGACAGCCAGAGATCACAAGTAGGCAGAGAGGCAGGCTGAGACAGAGGAAGAGAAGCAGGCTTCCCGCCGAGCGGAGAGCATATGTGGGGCTCCATCCCAGGACCCTGGAATCATGACCTGAGCCGAAGGCAGAGGCTTTAACCCACTGAGCCACCCAGGCACCCCCAGTGAGATTATTTTGATTTAATGTTTTGCCAAGCATTGGCTAATCCAGATATCTACATTAAATGGTGATAGCATTTATTGAGCCCTTGCCATGATCAAAGAACTATAAGTAATATGAATTCCTAACACTTGTTTTGTCTTTTAGATTTTTTAAATTAACATATAATGTTCCAGGGGTACAGGTCTGTGTTTCATCTCTCTTACACAATTCAGCACACTCACCACAGCACATAGTCTTGCCAGAATTCCTAACACTTCATTAAGAATTAAGGAAAGGGGGGGGACAGGATGGCGGGGAACTAGGAGGAGGTGCTGGTTCAACCTGTCCCCTAAAGTGAGCTGATTACCTACCAAGGAACTCCGATCACCCATGAAATCAGCCTGAGATCAGAATTCTACACGTCACGATCTCTAAGGGGGCAGAAGACACCAGTGGGCAGGTAAAGCGGAGTGGGAACGCCGGGACTGGTATTGGAAGATAAAAGGGGGAGGTAGCCACCAGAGGAGACCCACTGGAAAGTAATACCCCAATAGGAGAGTGCCCTATGACTGGGGACCAGCATTAACTTGAAGTCTGATAGAAAGCACTCAAAAAGAGCAAAGGATCACAGGGGGAAATTGTGGGAATTGGAATGGTTAGGGACAGGGGCTTAAGTCCCCCATGGAGGACAGAACCCCTGGCGCTGAGCCAGAGAGAGTGCAGCGGAGAAACCAGGTCTTGGTCCCTGAGCCACGAGGAGACCTCCTAAGGGCGCTTGGCATGCGGCAGGGGGAAAATCATCAGGCCTGGAGCCAGGGTTCTGCTACTGCAAGGAGGGTACTGGGTGCAGGGAGGTGCCTGGGCCAGCCATTGCCACCTCCCTAGGTGAGCACAGCCCTCTGGCAGAGCAGGGCCCCAGCAGCTGCAGCACCATGGGCCAGTGCAACATCACTCCTCCAAGACTGTGCTGGTGTTTCTCAACCTTATCTTCTGGGGGGCAGGTGGCATTTTATGCTATGTGGGAGCCTATGTCTTTATCGCTTATGATGACTGTGACCATTTCTTTGAAAATGTGTATACGCTCTTCCCTGTGGTAGTGATCATAGCTGTAGGAGCCCTGCTTTTCATTATTGACCTAATTGTCTACTGTGCCACAATCCAAGAAAGCCACTGTGGACTTGCCATGTTTGTCATCATCCTATACTTGGTTTTTGTCACAGAAGTTGTTGTAGTGGTTTTGGGATGTGTTTACAGAGCAAAGGTGGAAAGTGAGGTTGATCGCAGCATTCAGAAAGTGTGTAAGACCTACAATGGAACCGAACCTGATGCTGCTAGCTGGGCATCTTGATTATGTACAGAGACAGCTGCACTGTTGCGGAATTCACAACTAGTCAGTCTGGGAAAATACAGACTGGTTCAAAGAGACAAAAAACCAGAGTGTCCCTCTTAGCTGCAGCGGAGAGACCCCCAGCAGCTGTAATGGCAGTCTGGCCCACCCCTCTGACCTCTATGCTAAGGGATGTGGGGCTCTAGTTGTGAAGAGGTTACTAGAAGTCATGATGCCTGGGCAGCCCTGGCATTTGCAGCTATTCAGCTGCTGGGCATGCTGTGTGCCTGCATCATATTGTGCAGGAGTAGAGATGCTGCTTGTGAGCTTCTCCTCACCAGCAGAAGCTCATCTACTGTGCCTAGTAGAAAACACAAGCCTGAGCTTGTTAGTCCTGTTCTGATTTGGAAGGTGAATTGAGCAGGTGTACTGTGTTGGCAGCCTGAGTTTGCTTAATTAAAGCACACAGGTATTGGACAAAGCAGCTTGGCTCTTCAATGGGCCGCCCTACTTCCTTACCCACCTAGGACTTTCCTTTCCTCTATTCTAGCTGACTCTCCACATCCCTAAGTTTTTTAGTATAGCAGCATATGTTCTAATTTCAGAACCATTTGCAGTTTGCATAGTGTGGGAGAATCAAAGGCAGCCTAAGCTCCTTCCGCTACCTCCATGGAATAATGGGGCTGCTGCCAGAGTATCACTGGACCCTTTCAGTCTTCACGATGGAGAGGTCTTGGCTAAAGGTCCTTGGGGAGAGGAGAATGAAGCTGCGGTTAAAGTTAACACCAGATGGTGCCCCTTGTCAGTGTCCTTTTAAATAACATATACTGTAGTGCAATAAGATAGCAACTGCACAAAATTGCTAAGATAGATTTTAGGATCATAAAAAAAGGGAAAAATCATTCTAAGCTTAAAGCTTCAGTAGGTGCACAGAATTATTATTCTAAATGAGAAAATTGAAAGAAGAAAAAATATAAAACAACAAAAAGAAGAAAACAACCAAGTTCAATTTTAATTCTGTAGTTCATACCTTAATTTATAATTACTTTATTTGCTAATAAACTGAGAATTAAAAGGCTGACTTAAGAAATCTATTTAATCAAATAAAATCTACCCTCTAAATTTGTTTTAGATTTGTCTATATGCATATGACACATAATATATATACACATACACATAGTACACACATGTACTCATAATAACTTAGAGGAAAAACAAAATAGAAAGATTAGGGAGGAAAAGATAAATTAATGAAAAAAATGGTGAGTGCAATTGAAAATGTTCCTAAGAAGCAAGGCCTTTGTTAATTAGAAAGTAAAATAAGAAAATGTGTTAATCACGCCATGTCATTATTATTTTGTCTGAAGTTAGTGATGAGAAACCAGACATCAGTGGTAGAATTCATTCTCCTTGGACTGACAAATGATGCTGAACTTCAAGCTGTGCTTTTCCTTTTTCTGCTGCTAACTTATGTCTTAAGCATCATGGGAAACTTGACCATCATCATTCTGACCCTGCTGGATTATCGACTCCAGACTCCTATGTATTTCTTCCTCTGGAACTTTTCTGTTTTGGAAATATCTTTTACCTCTGTCTTTGTCCCCAAAATGCTAGTCAATATTGGAACTGGAGATAAGACTATCTCCTTTGCTGGTTGTTTCACTCAGTACTTTTTTGCCATTCTTCTGGGAGCAACTGAATTTTATCTTTTAGCTGCCATGTCCTATGATCGCTACGTTGCCATTTGTAAACCCCTACATTATACAACTATAATGAGCAGGAGACTCTGCATTCAACTTGTCCTGTGTTCCTGGTTTTCTGGTTTTTTGGTTGTCATTGTGCCACATATAATGACTCTCCAGCTGCCTTTCTGTGCATCCAACGTCATCAATCATTATTGCTGTGACTATACTGTGCTGTTGCATCTGTCCTGTTCAGACACACATTTCATAGAAATGATAGAGTTTATCTCTGTTGGAATTACCCTCCTCTTCACCTTGGTATTAGTGATTCTTTCCTACATGTACATAATCAGGACAATTCTGAGAATTCCCTCTGTTCAACAAAGAAAAAAAGCTTTTTCTACATGTTTCTCTCACATGATTGTGGTCTCACTTTCTTATGGAAGTTGTATCTTTATGTACATAAATCCTTCTGTTGAGGATGCAGAAACTTTTAATAAGGGAGTGGCTGTCTTAAATACCTCAGTTGCCCCTCTGTTGAACCCTTTCATCTATACCCTAAGGAACAAGCAAGTGAAAATAGCCTTCAAAGATATGGCCAGCAAGATAACAGTGTTTTCAAGAAGGTGAAACTAACTGAGGTTCATAACAATAATAAATAATAAATAAAGGTGTGAAAAACTGTAGATGTACATTACTTAATATTAAAGTGCTTGTTATTATATATTATCAATACTGTTCAATGAACACCAAAACAGTAAAACTACTTATTTAATGAAACCTGTTGTGCCATCACTTTATTTCTTAAAATTTTACAGGCCTGTAAGAATGTGTGTGTGTGTGTGTGTGTGTGTGTGTGTGTGTGTCCTCTAACACTTTTGTGCTACTTTTCTTTATTTGTACCTTACTTTTAAAGAAAAGATTTGGGAGAATTGTGAATATGACTTCTAATAGTGTGTTTTTTACAACAGAGCTTTTCTTATCTTATCCACTGCCATATAGTGTTCAATCTCTGTATTTGGTAATTGAATAATCAAATATACACCCAGTGGAAATCTACTTTAGTTTGCTAGTAACAGCTTAAATAATATATTAGTGAATTAACATAAAGTTAATTTTCAAGTTATATTATTCAGATTTAAATTTAGTGTTTCCACAATAATCAGTTACTGAGAACTTAGGCTACTCAATGTTTGAGATAAAGAAAATTCTGAAGAAGGGAAAATCAATATATGTTTGTTTTCAAACTGATAGGAAAATGATTAATAATGATTTATACACACTTTAAACTCAAGTGAATCCAGGAAAGAGGTAAAGGAATGATTCTAATTTAGGTTAATTAGCACTATATCATTATAGTAAATTCATACAAATTTAGTGTTGTGCCTAGTCATTGTTCTGGTTCTCTTCTAGAAGCATATGGAATAAAGCTATATTAATGGTCTACAGTCTTAATAGTTTTGTAAGCTTAAATCATATTCTTTCTAAATTTCATACTAAACTTTAAATTTTGATAATCTAATATCCTCAGGCAGAATGTCCATCACAAGCTGATATTTTCTGAACATTTCTTGTCTATATTAATTTTTCAGGAAGCATGGGCCAGACTCATAGGATGGGTAATTTTAAAATGTAAAGAAGCCAAAAAATAATAATAAAGAAGCTACCGATGTTTCTACTTTAATCTCTTCAATGTACAGAGGAAGAAAATTGAGTCCTAGAGATATTAACAAACTTTCGTTAAAGCATATAGTTAAGTTTGTACTCTTGAAATCTTTACTCATCCATCTAGTAATGCAAAATCTACTAAGTTGCAGAGATACTAAAAAAGAGCCCTGGGAAACCATGGAGGAGAAAGATGATTGAAAATGTAGAACTTGTTAAGTCATATACACCTCGCCATAATTTCATCAGAAAAAACACCTAAAGGCCAGACACATACCTGATGTTAACAAGTGAGTAAGTTTGATACTTTTTTTAGCTTTTTAGATTGACAGGTAACGGACTCATTAGTTCCCTTGATTATTTGTTTTCTACATCATCAGTAGTACATCAGTCATAGTCCCCCAAAACATTAAGTCACATTATGGTGGTTGTTCAATTTCAAAAGAAGATCAAACAATAATATGTAGCTGAACACTATTTGACAGGGGTAATTATTTTTTAAATGGATAAAATTCCATTAATCCCTGATTTAATTAAAATACAAAAGTAAATCAACACACCAACCAACCAAAACTCTAGGAATATTATGCTGAAGTACTTGAAAATCTGCAGAACATAGAAAAAAAAAGTTAATCAGGTAGAGGAATCATGACATCCAGAGGAATAAGAGGGAGTAATAATTGAGTCTCTTAAATTAATTAGAATCTGAGTTGAGTTCAGGCTGGGTTACAGGTTTTGTTGCTGTTTTGTTTTGTTTTCCTTTGTCTTGTTTCTTTATTTATTTTTACAATTTTATGCAACTTACAATTTATGCAAAATAACGTGCATCCAATAAAGTTTATAACTTGAGATTTGATACATGTACACACCTCTGAAAACATTACCAAAATCAAAAGAATGAACTTCAAAAGTTTCTTTAGGCATTCTAGCAATATATCTATGGAGGCTTTTAATGTTTCAACTTGGCCAGGCTGAGTTATTTTTCTAGGGTTTCTCTTCCCTATTTGTTTCCTGTTACAGTGGGCCACTAGAGAGACTATTTGGGATATTTGGAGAATGGAATAAAGCAGAAACCATGTTGTAGCTCACAGATGGCTGTTTATCTGCTGGTTTATTTTGTTGGTAGGAGACAGCTGGGTTTATTTTGTTGATAATCCTTCCATTTACACCTGGCTCTTTTCTCATTTTCTCCAACTCCAGATCTGGTTATCTATGTTTAGCTCCGTGGCAAAGTTCCCAAGCTTTTATAGGATGCCAGTAAACCTGAGCTCAGAGGCACCAAGAGCTAACACAGGTTTCAGTTCTTCCTCATGTGATTCTGCCCATGTTAGACACAGATTTTATATTCACCACAAAAATGAACTCAAAATGGAGGGTGGACCTATATGTACAAGACAAAATTCTAAAACTTCTAAAGGTAGCATAGAGAAAACCTAGATGACTGGGTTTAGCAATGATCTTTTAGATACAACACCAAAGGCACGGTCTATGAAAGAAATAATGGATAAGCTGGACTTCATTAAAATTAAGAACTTCTGCTCTGCAAAAGACAGTGAGAGGACAAGCCACACTGGGAGACAATGAGAAAACACACTTAAAAATGTTGTCAACTCAAATACACAAAACCTCTTAGAATTCAACAATGTGAAAATGAGCAACAAGATTTAAAAAATGGGCCAAAGATCCTGACACACCCTGTCACCCATGATGATATAAAGATGGCAATTAAGCACATGAAAAGATGATCCACATCATGTATATTCAGGGAAATGTAAATTAAAAGAAAAAGGAGAAATCACTGCATACATATTAAAATAGTCAATTTTGGAACATGACAACACCCAATGTTGATGAAGACATGGAGCAACAGAAACTCTCATTTGTTGCTGGTAGAATACAACATGGTACTGCAACTTTGGAAGACAGTTTGGTGATTTCTTACAAAATTAAATGCACTCTTACCATACAATCCAGCAATCACCCATCTTGGTATTTGCCCAAAGGAAATGGAAACATGTCCACACAAAACCTGCACACATATCATTATAGCAGTTTTATTCATAATTCCCAAACTTAGAAGCAGCTAAGATACCCTTTAGAAGGTCAATGGATAAACTAGGATACCTCTAAAAATAGAATATTTTCAGTGCTAAAAAGAAATGACATCAAGTGATGAAAAGACAGAGGAAACTTTTGTGCATGTCACTAAGTGAAAAAGCCAGTTTGAAAAACTATATACTTTATGATTGCAAATATCTGACATTTGGGAAAGGAAATCTATGAAGACAGTAAAATCGGTGGTTCTCAGAGGTTGAGGGGTGAAGAGTGATTACTAGGCAGGGCACAGAGGATTTATATCTATATATTTATATATCTATATATAGTCAATATCTATATCTATATATCGGGAACAAATTTCTAAGAAATATCTTGCCTGATGATATTTGCATAAACATTAAGTAAAAACTTAATAGACAAAATGAAAATAGGAAGTAAAGGTTTTCTTAGTTTTTGTTTTCTCTTGCTTTGTACCTGAGGACAAATCCACAAAGGGCCAAAAGGTACACGGTGGAGTAGAGAGAACATTTAGTAGATAAGACAATTAGATAGACTCATCTTGTTTATAAACCTGGAAAATCCAACCTGAAATTCCATGGGATGCTAGCTTTTGTTATTATTGGTTACAGAAAATCAAATAAGTTTTTGGTATTCATATTCTATCAGTTTATTTCTTGATTCTGCTTTTCTTTACCCTGCCTTCATAATGAGGTAGATATCCTCTTTTTTTTATAAAATTTTTTAATGGGTCCCTGTGTTCATTTTTTATAGCTGTAATTATACCAGAAAATAATATTCTCTTTAACATTTACAAAAATTTATTGAATTGAGTTTTACTGAACTGACTTTGATCTCATGCCCAACACTGAGTTCTTATTTGTAGAGAGAATATGATCATTTGTAAAGTCTTGGATCGAAGTGTAATCTTGAACTAACCAGACAGTCCAAAGACTTGATTGGCTAATTGTGGTTTATGGACTCACATACGATTTATGGAAATCATTTTACCAAAAGGAAAAAAAAAGGGAAAAGAATAGAAAATTATTGAAATATAGAGAGAAAGATGTGTGTGTGTGTGTGTGTGTGTGTGTGTGTGTGTGTGAGAGAGAGAGAGAGAAGCAGAGACAGAAGGAGAGACTGAAAGAGAGAGAGAGAAAGCCAGAAGAGACAGCAAGAGAGAGGGGGAGATTATTTTGTGCATATAAAATCAGTTACCTATTTCAAGACAATTTGATTCCATACTAGGCCATATGGTAAAACTATAAGAAGCATCCTGCAAGTACATAACTGCTATACTACAGAGCTTTCCAGATTTTTAAGTGGCATGTCACATATAGAAAATGACAAGGCACTGTGATAAACTACAATACCAGCTAATGGAATCAGCTTGACAGTCTCTTATTTATTGAATCTCTATGCTCAACCCCAAAACTTAAGCCATCACCATTTTGGTATGCACATAAACCACTCTTTGTTACCAACTGGTTGGAGAGTGCTGGTAGTGGATAGACATAGCCTCTGGAATCAAGCAAAAGTGAATTTGAATTCTATCTTATTAGCCATGTGATGGGTCTAACTTCCTATACCTCTTTGAAATGTATTTTTTTTACAAGATAAAATCAGAATAATTTACTCTGCAAGTTTTCATGTTATTTTTTTAAATCTGGAATATACATATGCTTATTTTATGCTTTCAAATTTGCCTAAAATATCTCAAAATTTAAAAATGGTAATTATTATATTATAGACGTAAAATCTAAGGAACACAGCTCCAAGATGAATAAGAAGTAGCTTGTAAAGCATCAAATGTGATCTCTCCAGGTTGCATTTTATTCTTTTTTTTTTTTACCGTATCTCTACTATTTATTTAAAGATTAAATAATAATAATAAATAATAATAATAATAATAATAAAAAATTTCTCTTTCCAGTTGTGCATGCTTAGCTCTGGCAACAGCTTTATTTTTTATTATTATTATGTTCAGCTAGCCAACATATGGTACATCATTAGTTTCTGATGAGTTCAACCATTCATTAGTTGCATATAACACCCAGTGTTCATCACAACACATGCCCTCCTAAATAACCATCACCTGGTCACCCCATCCTCCTACCCGTCTCCCTTCTGTAACCCTCTGTTTGTTTCCTGGGGTCCAGAGTCTCTCATGGTTTGTCTTTCTCACTGCTTTCATCCCATTCAGGTTTCCCTCCCTTCCCCTAATGTCCTCCATGCTATATCCTATGTTCCACATATGAGTGAAACAATATAGTTGTCTTTCTCTGCTTGACTTATTTCACTTAGCATAATCCCCTCCAGTTCCATCCATGTCAGTGAAAATGGTAGGTGTTCATTTTTTCTGATGGCTGAGCAATATTCCATTTTATATATGGACCACATCTTCTATCTGACTATTGTGTATATTGCTTCTATGAACATTGGGGTGCATATACCCCTTCTTTTCATTACATCTGTATCTCTTCAGTAATACCTTGTAGTGCAACTGCTGGGTCGAAGGGTAGCTCTATTTTTGAGGAACCTCCATCCTGTTTTCCAGAGAGGCTGTACCAGCTTACATTCCCACCAAGAGTGTAACAGGGCTCCCCTTTCTCCACACGCTGGCCAATAATTATTGTTTTCTGTTTTGTTAATTTTTGCCATTCTCACTGGTGTGAGGTGGTGCCTTTTTGTGGTTTTGATTTGTATCTCCCAGATGGCTAGTGATGTTGAATGTTTTTTCATGTGTCTGCTAGCCATTTGTATGTCTCCTTTGGAGAAGTGTCTGTTGATGTCTTCTGCCCACTTCTGGATTGGGTTATTTGTTTCTTGGATGTTGGGTTTGAGAAGTTCTTTATATATCTTGGATACCAGCCCTTTATCTGTAATGTCATTTGCAAATAGCTTCTTCCATTCCATGGCCTGCCTCTTAGTTTTGTTGACTGTTTCCTTTGCTGTGCAGAGCTTTTTATCTTGATGAAATCCCAAAAGTCCATTTTTGCTTTTGTTTCCCTTGTCTTTAGAGATGGGTCTTGAAAGAAGTTGGGGTGGCCAATGTCAAAGTGTGCTCCTCTAGGATTTTGATGGATTGCTGTCTCACATAGAGGTCTTTCATCCACTTGGAGTGTATCTTCAGTATGGTGTAAGAGAATGGTCCAATTTTACTATTCTGAATGTGGCTGTCCAACTTTTCCAACACAATTTATTGAAGAGACTGTCTTCTTTCCATTGGATATTCTTTCCTGATTTGTTGAAGATTAGTTGACCATAGAGTTGAGGGTTGATGTCTGGGTTCTCTATTCTGTTCCATTGATCTATGTGTCTGTTATTGTGCCAATCATGCCGCCTTGATGATCCCAGTTTTGTAATATAGTTTGAAGTCAGGCATTGTGATGCCCCCAGCTTTGGTTTTCTTTTTCAACATTCCCCTGGCAACTCAGGGTCTTTTCTGGTTCCATACAAATTTTAGGTTTATTTGTTCCAGCTCTGTTAAAAACATTGATGGTATTTGGATATCAGGGATTGCACTGAAAGTGTAGATTGCTCTGGGCAGCACAGACTTTTTAACAATGTTTATTCTTCCAATCGATGAGGATGGAGTGGTTATCCACCCTTTTGTGTCTTCCTCAGTTTCTTTCATAAGTAGTTTTGTAGTTTCTAGAATACAGATCCTTTACCTCTTTGGTTAGGTTTATTCCTTGGTATCTTGTGGTTTTTGTTGCTATATATAAATGGAATTGATTCCCTAATTTCTCTTTCTATGGTTACATTGTTAGTATATGGAAAAGCAACTGATTTCTGTGCATTGTTTTGTATCCTGCCACGTTGCTGAATTGCTGTATGAGTTCTAGTAATTTGAGGGTGGAGTCCTGTGGGTTTTTCTCATAAAGTATCATGTCATCTGCGAAGAGAGAGTTTCACTTCTTCTTTGCTAATTTGAATGCCTTTTATTTCATTTCATTGTTTAATTGCTGAGGCTAGGACTTCTAGTACTATGTTGAACAAAGGTGGTGAGAGTGGGCATCCTTGTTGTCTTCCTGACCTTAGGGGAAAAGTGCTCAGTTTTCCCCCATCAGCTTATCTTATAGATCATTGATTTGATCTTCTGCCTCATTTACCCTGGCTGTTAGAGTATCCAGTTTAGAGTGCATCTCATTCATGGCATTTTTAAAAGTTTGGCCTGATTAAATCTCATTTCTGACTATAGAGATTCTATATTGTCACTAATGCTTTTTTCAAGCCTAGCTATTGACTTCATGATTGCTATCCTAAATTCTATCTCGGACACCTTGCTTATATATCCATATCATTTAGTTCTATGGAAGAACAATGTCTCTGGTTCTTTTCTTTGTTGAGGGTTCCTCCTCCTAGTCATTCTGCCAAGGGATGTTTGAGCAAATGAACAGAATCCAAAATATCAACCATGACACAAGCAAAGTGCAACCCAGAAAAAATCTGAAGTGGTGATAAGCTACAACAGATATGCAAACAAAGCCAAGATGATCCAAATAAATAAAAAAGTGTGTGTTGTGGGGAGAGAGTACACTTTCTCATGGTGGACAAAGCAGAGTGATCTACCTGTTGCTGCTTGATTTTTGTTCTGTGTGTTAGAAGACACTACATCTCAAAATTGCAAAGAAATAAGAGTATCTATATACCATTGGACAGCTATATGTAGAAGAGTGAAACTCGACCACTCTCTTACACTGTACACAAAGATAAACTCGAAATGGATAAAAGACCTCAGCGTGAGACAGGAATCCATCAGAATCCTAGAGGAGAACATAGGCAGTACCCTCTTTGATATCAGCCACAGCAACTTCTTTCAGGATATGTCTCCAAAGGCAAAGGAAATAAAAGCGAAAATGAACTTTTGGGATTTCATCAAGATCAAAAGCTTCTGCACAGCAAAGGAAACAGTCAGCAAAACAAAGAGGCAAACCATGGAATGGGAGAAGATATTTGCAAATGGCAGTACAGACAAAAGGCTGATATCCAGGATCTATAAAGAACTTCTCAAACTCAACACACACAAAACAGACAACCTGAAGGGTTTTGAAGGGGCGGGGGGTGGGAGGCTAGGGGAGACTGGTGGCGGGTTTTAGGGAGGGCACGTATTGAATGGAGCACTGGGTGTGGTGCAAAAACAAGGAATACTGTTACGCTGAAAAGAAATAAAAATAAATTAATTAATTAAAAAAAAAAGTGGGCAGAAGACATGAACAAACACTTCTCCAAAGAAGACATACAAATGGCTATCAGACACATGAGACAATGTTCATCATCACTAGCCATCAGGGAGATTCAAATTAAAACCACATCGAGATACCACCTCACATCAGTTAGAATGGCCAAAATTAGCAAGACAGAAAACAACGTGTGTTGGAGAGGATGTGGAGAAAGGGGAACCCTCTTCCACTGTTGGTGGGAATGCAAGTTGGTGCAGCCACTTTGGAGAACAGTGTGGAGATTCCTCAAGAAATTAAAAGTAGAGCTTCCCTATGACCCTGCAATTGCACTACTGGGTATTTACCCCAAAGATACAGATGTGGTGAAAAGAAGGGCCATCTGTACCCCAATGTTTATAGCAGCAATGGCCACGGTTGCCAAGTTGTGGAAAGAACCAAGATGCCCTTCAACGGATGAATGGATAAGGAAGATGTGGTCCTTATACACTATGGAGTATTATGCCTCCATCAGAAAGGATGAATATCCAACTTTTGTAGCAACATGGACGGGACTGGAAGAGATGATGCTGAGTGAAATAAGTCAAGCAGAGAGAGTCAATTATCATATGGTTTCACTTACTTGTGGAGCATAACAAATAACATGGAGGACATGGGGAGATGGAGAGGAGAGGGGAGTTGAGGGAATTGGAAGGGGAGATGAACCATGAGAGACTGTGGACTCTGAAAAACAATCTGAGGGTTTTAAACGGGTGGGGGGTGAGAGGTTGGGGGAGCCAGGTGGTGGGTATTATGGAGGGCCCATACTGCATGGAGCACTGGGTGTGGTGCATAAACAATGAATTCTAGTACACTGAAAAGTAATTTAAAAAATTTAAAAAAATAAATTCATAATCCAAGTCCTTAAAAAATAATATCTATACATCTATATATTTATATATCTCAAGATAAAATTGAATAGAGTGAAAAATGGGCTAGTATGGGGCATATATCTGTAAAATGTACACACGACAAAAATTATAGTTAAAAATTACTTAAAAACATAAGTTGGGGGGCGCCTGGGTGGCTCAGTGGGTTAAGGCCTCTGCCTTTGGCTCAGGTCATGATCCCAGAGTCCTGGGATCGAGCCCCACATCAGGCTCTCTGCTCCGAAGGGAGCCTGCTTCCTCCTCTCTCTCTCTGCCTGCCTCTCTGCCTGTGATCTCTGTCTGTCAAATAAATAAATAAATCTTAAAAAAAAAACAAAAAAACATAACTTGGGTAATGACTATTCCTGATACAGGAACATGGTGAAAAAGAAAAGAAAAGAACCAAAAAGAAATGTAAAATTTTACTCTGAAGTATAAACCAGTCATGACAGAACATCTGGAGCTCTCTATATTATTTTCCCCTGGCCCTGAAGTTTTACAGTCCTGTGGAAATAAACTTATGATTCACTTGTTCTTCCAACTTGTCTTCTGGGGAGGGAGACTGCATTTTAGCTTCTCAGGCATCTTTGCCTGGGTGTAGTTGCCCCACCCCTTGTTGGGGGATGGGCTTATTGTGAGCTGGTCATCTGTCTGTTTGGCTTTTGTTCCCTGGTGGTTTCCCACTTGTCTTTAGAGGGTCAGAGCAAATATGGCTGTGTGGGAATCTCTGGCCCAGAGTTACAAGTTGGTAGTCCCCTTTCTTCAATAAATCCTCCAGGCTAAACTGTCTCTACTTCTGTGTGTACCAAACTCCACAGACTCTCACTATTTGTGCCTGCTGTAACTCTCCTGGGGGGATCTGTGAGCATCTCTGCACTTTGTGACTTTGCAATTACTAGCAGCTATGGGCTCACATGTGCGCCCTCTTCCTCAGCACCCAGGTCATGGCTGGGTGCAGCCCCATTGTCCTTCCAGGGGTCACAGCGCCCTGAGAGCTGTTGCCCTGTCGTGGGTTCAAGCTGTTTTGTATCTCCCCTGGGATGTTAAACACCCCACACCTTCTAGTCCTTTTTGTGGTGTTCAGGCAGAGAGTCATCTCCCTACTGACCTGGCTTAAGTTTTAGGATGACCAAACCCCTCTGGGCTCACTGACCATAACTAGTTTCCCTGCTCCACTGTTTGGCCACTCTATCAGTTCAGCCTCTCCCCCATAATTTCTAAGTTTCCTAGATGAAATTTCCAAATGATCCACCTAGAATTCTACCCTATTCGTCCTCTGTACCTTTTTCAGATAGGGATGTCTGTCACTGCAGCAGATTTCTAAGGGTCCTGATTTTGTGCTCCGGTGTTAGATCATTTTCCAGTGGCTGGCTTATGGAGGCTCCCTCCCCACTCCATTTATCTTCTGATATTTCCCTCAAAGATTGAAAGTTCCACACCTCTTACCTTTCAAAAAGTAGTCATTTTTCTGCTTGTAGAGATCCAGATAAATCTTCTTACATCTCAGGTTGAATGTGTGTGTGTTCAGAATCACTTGATAGATATCCTGCTAAATTCAAGGGACTAGATGAAACAAGGCCCCCTACTCTCCTACCATCTTCCCTAAACTTTGCTGCATTTTATTCTTTTTTTTTTTTTAAAGATTTTACTTGTTTATTTGACAGAGAGAGACACAGCGAGAGAGGGAACACAGCAGAGGGAGTGGGAGAGGGAGAAGCAGGCTTCCCGCCAAGCAGGGAGCCCGATGTGGGGCTGGATCCCAGGACCCTGGGACCTTGACCTGAGCCAAAGGCAGATGCTTAACGACTGAGCCACCCAGGCGCCCCTGCATTTTATTCTAAATCAAAGTTACGTGATGGAGCACCTGGGTGGGTCAGTCTGTTAAGTCTCTGACTCTTGATTTTGGCTCAGGTCATGATCTCAGGGTTGTGAGATCAAGCCCTGTGTCCGGCTCTGTTCTCAGTGTGGAGTCTGCTTCTCTCTCTCTTGGCCTCTCTCCCTACTCATGCTCTCTCTCTCTCAAATAAATAAATAAATAAATAAATCTTTTTTAAAACGTTATGTGATTTGGGACACACATGAGTCAACATTTACTTATTTACTTTTACAGCATAAAATATAAAATAAAAATAAAACACCATATGATTTTTTTTATTATACTAGCATAGTGGGTTTTCTTCATATCGAGACAAAGAATAACGGTGATATTTTGCAACTTTCCACTTTTAATACCTTTATTTAAAGACAATAGAGAATGGTGTATCAGGACATCAAAAGACAAGCAAAGGTAAAATCCCAAAGAAGACATCATAAAATTGTTTTGAACTGATTAAGATTTTACAGAAAATCAAAGATAAAAACAAAATATACTACACAGATATGGAAATAATTAAGTCTCCATGAACTAATACATAAAGTTGATTAAAATAATCATTCAAATACTTGCTACATTTAAATGGAAGAAGAAGAGAAAGGGGTCAAATTTGATAACTCTTGCAATGGAACAGAAAAATAATGTTTCAGTATTTTGAAAGGGAAGGTGTCATTGAGAAACAAGAGCTAATGTAAACATCATGACACTTCAGAAAGAAGTGAAAGGACAGATATGACTATATATTGGATGGTGCAATGGTAAAATTGGGACCCAATCTAAGCACTTGTTTTGCAATTTTCCTTATTAACTTTCCTTATATGTATCTCATTATGATTCTATTTGAATAAAAACAGAAATCTTTGTAGCAAGGTCTTAAATGCTTGCTTTACCTGCTGGTTCCTTAGAGTATAAATGAAAGGGTTTAAAAGTGGAGCAATAGAAGTATTGAGAATTGCCACTCCCTTCATTAAGGATATCCTCTGTTTGACTGAGGGTTTAATGTACATGAAGATGCAGCTGCCATATGAGAGGGAGATGACAATCATGTGAGAAGAACATGTGGAGAAAGCCTTTTTTCTCTGGTTGGCAGAAGGAATTTTTAAAATTGTCAAGGCAATGCATGTGTATGATAGAATCACCAATGCCAAAGTGACCAGCAGAGTCACCAAAGCTAAGACGAAACTCATCATTTCCAACACATGCGTATCAGTGCAGGCGATTTGCAAGAGGGGAGCAGTGTCACAGTAGAAATGATCAATGATATTGGAGTCACAGAAGTCCAGGCTTAAGCCTAAAATGAGTCCTGGAAAGATGATGAGGAAACCAGTGATCCAAGAGCTAAGGACTAACTGGATACAGATTTTGCTGTTCATAATGGTCATATAATGCAAGGGCTTACAGATGGCAACATAACGATCATAGGACATGACAGCCAGGAGATAAAATTCAGATGCACCGAGAAGGAAGGCAAAAAATAACTGAGTTGC